>JAPMJR010000039.1:0-260000 GCA_029783895.1 Triplophysa bombifrons | reverse complement strand
AAATGAGGAAATAATTTGTGTCAACGACATTAACTCCACTTAAAAAAGGAGATCCTCTCAGTACATTGATTGTTTCTATTGAGATGAAATACTTCCTTGACTTGAAGTTTTTCGCTTCTCGGATGTTTCTGAAAAAAAACACAAGTTATGTCACATGTCTCACAAGAGGTCTCAAACTTTGCTCACATTTTCAAGAGAATGCAATGCAGAAGTCAGACATTTCAATACAAACTGGAATTTCCTCCAATACTAAAATATCAAAGTTGATCATTGATAAGACAGTAAGGTTACAATTAAGTGCCATGTGCTCTGATCCATTTCTAAAAAAAAATCCGGGCTCTGTTGTGCTACTAATATCATTTATTTTATATAGAATGAAACTGCCAAATTCAAATAGTCTGCCACCTGCTGGTGACAAGTACGTAATGACACACCAAACAACAAGAATTCCCATATTGCACCATATTTAGTGTCATAAACATTAATTGAAGGTTGTATGACAAACAGGTGGTTAAAATAGTTACACCGTTCTCTGAGGGTACACAGATGACTTATTTATGGAATTAATGGTTGCTGGTGGCTAGTACACTTAGTGAAATGGTCTCTTTAGAGTTATGTTTCCCAAACCACATGAAGCACTCTCCAGCCTGAGCTTGAGCGTTTATTTGAGACCTCGCTGAGTGGTTTCTGGGGAAGCGTCTTGTAATTGTGGCTTCTGTGGCCTCTGTTTCCTGTTTGGGCAGGAAGTCAGCCTGATAGGCAGAGTGGTCCTGCTTTCCTGACCCGAGCGGGGTGTCGTGATGACACAGGCAGAAATGAGAGTTATGCTGCCGTCGCTCATCAAGACATTTCTTACGCCCGAAGCCCTGTTCATATACACAAACACAGTGGAATAGTAGCTAAGACAAGAAAGAACAATATCATTATTATTTATCTCTATAACCAACTCACCTGATCATCATACACGTCAATAGCGTCCTGCAGAGCTGCACGATTATCATGCACTGAGAATGTAAAGTCTCTGCCCATTGTTTTCTGCATTTGATAACATATATTTTAGTGTGATTGTTTATAGTGAGAACTATGATTTATGCCTACAAACATGCCCTCTAACAAATAAAAGTGCAATATATAATTATGCAAAATTTCTGCTGTCATATAAATTACCTGCAGCCTATTTTCACTGCAGCTTTTACTGTTGTTTGTTTTCAGTGTGTGTTAGATGGCAATATCTGACCTTTTCCAGATTAATGAATATTTTGGGGTATCTCTCTTCTCCTTGTATCAGGGGTTGAGGGACTCCATGTGCCAGCATTGAACCTGTGCTGGTACACAGTTCTCGTGTTTGTTCTGTCTCGGGTGTCCCTATATGCATAAACTAGAAAACAAGAGCAACAACAAAAATGAATAGGCTCAACATATTTTTACTCAAGTTTTAAAGGATTTAAAGGCGTGCATCTTACCCAGTTTCCACTGTTCTTGTATTTGTTAAAGTATCTCTTGCCTCCTTGACTCATTGTTACAAAATTAAATTAAATGTTTAAAACAAGCAAATAACTTAAAATTGAATTCCTAAGCGTCCCACATGAACCGCCATGACTCCCTGCAGGTGAACTCAGGTGACAGAAAGCGAATGGCATTGCTTTTGTAACCATGACGACAGAACACAATCGGTATTTATGAAAAACTTCACGCGAAAAGTTTGTACAATGAGATGATAGAATACCAAAACATCATATCAAGAAAATAACGTTTAGAACACATTTAACACAAAAATAAAATAGGATTAGGCAAAAATTAAACGTTAAATGCATCTTGATATTTATTTTATTTTACGTTAGCCTAACTACATAAAACCGTTCCAGTAAATCAAAACCATTTTATATAGTATTGAAATCGAATTTCATATAAAACAAAATATATAACAAATTAAAAATGTGAACACACAAATAATGTGCGAATTTAAGAAAGGATTCAAACAGACAATAACTTCACATTCCATTTTGAATATTTTTATTCATGCAAAATAAATGTAAATGTGTCCGTTAAACTAACTAAAATAATCGAAAATGTCTAAATAAATGTGTAAATAAAACATAAACATCATATAAATCTGAATATTTTTTTAAAATCTAAAACGTATACTGTTGTATTGATATATTTAGGTATATATCATTATACAGTTTTTTAAATAAAAATTGACAGCAACATATCAACATTTCTAAAACGTTCTACACTTTTCTAGAAAGAGGTGGACGTCGTGACGTCGCGTCCGCTTCCGGGTGAGAGGGTCTGTGAGTTTACATTGCTCAGAGAGAAGCTGACAGATGATACACACCGCTAAAATCTACTAAACATATATATTTTACTCTCAATTAATCTGCTATTCAACCAACTGCTATCGGTTTAGTGTCAAATTTACACCACACATAAAAATCGTCATTTAAGATGAAACAGCGCGCGGAATAAAAATGAAAAGCGCATGATGGTAGAATGTGTTGTGGTGTAGTTTATGTAATATGTGTAGACAGTAAAGACGATATAGCGAGTCAAAGTCTAAAGTGAGAGAATCGCTTATTTCACATTCTTCACGTTTAATTCGTCGTTTTCTGCATGGATGGATAACTGAGGTAAACATGAGCTCTCAGGAGAACAAGACAGAGTCAGAGCAGACAGAAGAGCAGCAGACCGGTGCTGCCAGTGAAGACAACAAACAGGTATGTATGTATATATATATGTGTGTTCTATACATATGAACAGTACATTTATTTGACACGTTCTTTCACTGTTTCATGTACTTTCCTTATTACAAAAAAACATACTTGTCGCCTTATAATTGATTTAAAAATCCTTTAAGAATCATCAGTTCACTTTGAGTTTTAATTGCTAGTTTTTCCAAGCCCACAACATATTTCTACTAGATCATAGCGGTCAATGGCTTGGATTGTGTGTTTATCCTTGTGAGTGACTTTAATGTTTAATGAAATGTGACTGAATTGATTCATAATGACTTCTGTCCATCTAATCTAGACTGAAGTTGCGTGACTACATATGAACTCTTTGACTCTAGGAGGCTGTTATTTGTCTGGGTAACAATGAAGTGAAGAGTCGTGCAGTTGTGAAGTATTCGGCCGCTCCGCCTCCCAGCACATATGCATTACTGCAGGAGAAGACCGACCTCAAACTGCCTCCTGCTAACTGGCTCCGGGAGAATGCCCAGCTGGGACCTGCAGGGACCACGGTGCTGGGTTCCAGCAGGAAAAGCAAGCCCTTCTCCAGGTACCTTTCTGCCTGTCTGGATTTACATTGCGTGTAGATGTGAGCTTTAAAACTGATTTCTGTTCTGTACGTTGTCTGTTTGATTGCAGTTTTGGGATGGCATATGACTTTATCGACAGCATTGGCGATGATGTTGACGTTGTGTCTGATTCAGAGGTGAGTCTGGTCTTCTGTTATTAGCAGGAATGTCTGTTGTTTAATGTAGGTAAATGTATTAATTGGTTATATCTATGTGTGTGGCTTTTGTGAGTCTAGAACATTAAGAAGTTGCTAAAGATCCCGTACAGTAAATCTCATGTCAGCATGGCCGTTCATCGAGTGGGCGGCACTCTGCTGCTGGATGACCTCGACATTCAGGAACTCTTCATGAGATCATCACAGGTAACAGGACATGTTCATTGTATCATTACTATCACACATCCCCAAAATTTGGACGATTTAACATTGAGATCATCTGAATGAAATGTAACAGACCGGAGACTGGACGTGGCTGAAGGAGTTTTATCAGCGTCTCATCGACCAGAAGTGGCAAAGAAAGAAGAAAAGTAAAGAGCATTGGAACGAGAAAGCCATTCTCTCCAAATTTCTCTATTACAGGTGAGAACCAATCATCTTGTTGAACAAAATGTGAAATAGCTCACCGTGTCGATTTCACAACGCTCCCCTGTGTTGCAGCATTAACAGTAATGGGGCGGCTGTGCCCGTTCCGTCAGATACAGACCAGACGGCAGACGACGGCTGTGGGTCGGGGGGCGGAGGGTCGTCTTGGCCTGCCACCTACAACAGCTCCTCACCTGATCCAGAAGAGCCTGCTATACCAAAGGAGGTGCGGATGGTCTTTCTTCTCTGGCTCATTTCTTAAGACGTGTTATTTGAGTTTTATAGTCCTGAGTCCTCTCTTCTTCATGTCTTACAGGAGCAGGTGGACACAGTTGCTTTGGGTCATGTGTCTTCAGTTCCTAAAGAGCAGAACCTGCCAACGCTGTTCGATGAAGGAGAAAATAGTCAGGTAATGATAATAATTGCAATTTACACTTAAGTTTCTAATCTTGATTTTACATTTTTATTCAAAATCATTGGCAAGCCCAAACCACTAAAAGTAGCAAGGTTGCTCGAGATGGCGCTTTCTGTTCGTTCAACCAGTGACAAATTTAGTCATTCTGTTCAGCTATGCAGAATTTGCATGCTTCATGTTAAAGTAATGTGTAATATGTGGTACTGGTTTATAAATGACACATTTCAAACAGTCTGTGTTCTGTGCATCAGGGTTTGAAGAATGACTTCGCCCGGAATATTTTATGGACTTTTGAGGACATCCACATGCTTGTGGGATCAAATATGCCGATATTTGGAGGTGGTCGATACCCAGCAGTCAGTCTACAACTCAGGTCAGAGTTGGAGATTTGCTTTTTGGCTTTTTTTAGTTTAAATGCATTTCACTCTTAGAATACCTTCATGCATTTAAAAGCTTTTGTTCATTATCCTGGAATTTTTAAATAACCATATTTTATCTCTTTGGTTTGCCAGGGACAACAATAAACCAATCAACGTCCTCACAGGAATTGACTACTGGCTGGATAATTTGATGTGTAACGTACCAGAGTTGGTCATGTGTTTTCACGTCAATGGCATCGTACAGGTTAGAAACATAATTTCAAATATTAGATATAATATAATAATATATATAATATAATATATATATATATATTATCAAATATATTTTTATATGTATGTAGGTACTGGAACTCAAAATATTTACTCTTGTTTATAGAAATATGAGATGATAAAAACAGAAGACATCCCAGATTTGGAAAATTCCAGATTCTCGACACGAGTCGTGAAGGACATTGCGCAGAACATCCTGTCGTTCCTAAAATCCAACTGTACCAAAGAAGGCCACACCTATTGGCTCTTTAAAGGCCAGTCGTCTGTAATCTTCTATTTCATCTTAATGTTAGATCCACTCAGTGACCTAACAGACGTTCTATCCTCTTCCTGCAGCCAGTGGAAGCGACATCGTCAAGCTGTATGACCTCACGACTCTGTGCGAGGAAGCGGCTGAGGAGAAATGCCAAAATCCGTTCACGCTTCCTGTAGCTGTGCTGCTCTACAAGTAAGATTAACTGTACCTTCACAATCACATCTTTTATATTCCGTCCGGTCAGCATCAGTATCCCAAACAAATGTGTTGTTTTCTATGACAGAGTGGCCAGTAACATGATGCTAAAGAAAAGCCAAAACAGGAAGAACTACGACACAGTCCGAACTCTGCTGCTCAACTGTATCAAACTGCTGAATGAGGAGAGACATCCACAGGTACAAGTCTACAAAACTCTCTTAACTCCTTCCTCTCCATCTACTTGTGATTTCACACGTTCATCATGTGTGCTGTAGATCATCGCCTCTGCCCACTACATGCTAGCAGAACTGTTCCAGTTAGATGATGTGAACGAAGAAGTGGGCAACGGGGAATCTCTGAGGGGGGGAGGCTCTGAAGATAGCTACAGTGATGAAGAGGAGGAGGAGGAGGAAGATGAAGACGACAGCTGTTCCTACGGCAGCTCTTCTAAGCCGCAGGACGACTCCAAAGCCGTGGCAGTTATAAAGTCTGTTGGGGAGCTGTCTGTTCCTGAGAAATACAAGAGCACTCACCAGATCAGAGTATGATTTATAATAAAAATCTGAAGATTCAGAACATTTTCTTGCGTTCATTTGAACAGAAATTCAAACTTTGATCATGTTTTCTTATCATAACAACATTCCTCTCTTTTTCAGCCTAACTGTGCCTTCCCTGTGTCGCAAGACAAAGTGGAGAAGTGTCGACTGGTTCTCAGCTATGTTCTTAAGGTGAGAGCCACAGCGCACCCTAGTGTGTATTATGTAATATAAAGTATAAATATATAGTTTTAATTATTCTTTTCCAGTTTTTTATATTTTAAGATACAGTTCAACCAAAAATGTAAATTCTGTCATTACATTCATACAATGGACGTCAATGGGGTTCAGTGTTGTTTGGTATCAAGCATTCTTCAAAATATCTTCTTTTGTTGCTCTGCAAAAACAAGTCATACAGGTTTAAAATGACGTGAAATCTTCTTCATCAGCATTCAAAATCTCATATCCTTGTTTTGTTTATAGGGTCTGAAGGCAGTAGACAGCAGTATAAAGAAAGAAACCGACCTGCCTGCCGCAGACCCCAGCACCCCCATTCCTCTTAAGTATGAGGAGAGATCTCAGAGCGGAGCGAGAGAAGTGGAGAAGGAGATCGCACTCCTGCTGGACAGAGGTTAGTCATTCTCCTCTAACTCGACCAGAGAGCGATGTTGTCCTCATCATCATTACTCACGTTTCTCTGTCGTGCATTGTTCAGTCGTTCCGTGTAATGAGGACCTGAAGATGCCGACACGCTCCGGAATGCTCCCGGGCAGCTGGCATCACCGTGTGAAACAGCAGCTCTTCCTGAAAGCGTCGAAGGCATATTACATCCTGTCAGATTCTGCCACCAACCTGCTGAAGTACGGCCGTGCACTGCGTTACATCAAACTGGCTCTGCAGTGCCATGGTAAGAATGTGTAGCAAACATGTGTTTGGGTTAGTGGGTACAGATTGGCAGTCTGTAGGTACAAATCACAAATCGACTTTTTGGGGTTTCTAGCACCATTCTTTAACAACTGCGCTGCTGTGAAGCCGCAGGTTATTGAATTATGAAAATGCACATTACAACGCAACGGTTTAAGGAGATGTTTGAGTACTAAATGTTTTTATTTGTCTTTAGATGCGTATTGCTCCATCAGCGGTGGTCTCCACCCACAGGTGCTCCTGTTCCACTGTCAGTGTCTGTCTCTGTGCGGTGATGTTCAGCTGATGTTGGCTCAAAACGCCTCCAACAGAGCCGCATATCTAGAGGAATACAGCTATCAGACCAAAGACGACCAGGAGATCTTACACTGCCTTCATCGCGAGAGCTCCTGCCAAGGTCTGAACGCTTCATCACAAACCTCTTCGCACATAGTAATGTCTTCATTTCTGCTTTAGTAGGGTCATAATACTGACATGAATACTCAGCAACGATTTGTTTTTCCCTCTTAGCCTTTAGCATGGCCACCGATCTGGCCACAGACCTCGAATACCAGCTGATCATCAGCTGTAAGTGTTATGAGGCGGCCCATGACCTGTTGACCTCTGGAGTTCTGAAAGATTTGGGACAGGAGCAGCTAGGTCAGGTTCTGAAGCGCCTAGGCAACATCCGCAACGAGATGGGCGTCTTCTATATGAACCAAGCGGCGGCCATGCAGACCGAGAAAGAAGGAGGTAAGATGTGGAGTTGGGCTAGTAACGCTAAAGTTATAAACCAAAACCATAAACGTATAGGCGATACTGGATCTCCCTTGCCGGGTTTGAACCTAGAACAACCTTTCGTTAAGTTCTTTTCAAGTAATTTGTGGAGAGACGCTTTTACTTCACAGTTTTTGATGTTCTCTAGTGCGGAGGACCGTTTGCGTGGCCGAGCAGGAGTTGTGGAAGAAGAGTTTCTCGTGTTTCGAGAAGGGCATGCAGAATTTCCAAGCGATTTCAGACTCCGTGAACACAGCCCTGCTGCTGTGTAACATCGGGCGGCTCATGCGGATCTGTGCACAGGCTCACTGCGTCATGACATCAGACCACAGCCGCGGGGAGTTCTCGCCCGAAGAAGCTCTCTACTACAATAAGGTTTGCAAGCTAAACAGGATTCAGGATGCACATTAATTAAGAATCAAACTTACATTTATCTTAAAAGATCTAACAATTTCTTTAAAAACATAATGTAATTACCAATATTATAATGAGATAAGGTTGATGGAGTGAAATTTCATATTTAGGCAAAAGATTATTATCAGAGGGCTCTGAAGTCTCTGGGATGCCGGGACAGTCATTTAGCAGTCTGGGATTCTGTGAACTGGGAACTTTCAACAACATATTTTACTTTGGCCACACTGCTGCAAGATTACGCTCCGCTGTCCCGCAAAGCACAAGAGCAGGTATCGCAAACACACATGCTTCATTCTCTTTGAAAAACACACTGCTGTTTGGCTTTGAGAGGTTCAGACCTGGCTGACGTGAGTGTGGCGCGTTTCAGATCGAGAGGGAAGTCACCGAGACCATGATGAAGTCACTGCGCTACTGCGACCTGCAGACAGAATCCGCTCGCCAGCCGCTCTACCAGTACAGAGCTGCAACCATCCACCACAGACTGGCTTCCATGTACCACAGTTGTTACCGTAACCAGGTACACGGTCAGATGCACACAGAGCATGTGCGGTACAGTGCACGGTCCTCTAGGGCACATTCAAATCATCTTTCTTTACAGGTCGGAGACGAGAGCATCAGGAAGCAACACAAGACTCAAGCCGAACAGCATTACAGCAAAGCCGTGCGGCTCTTCGTAAACCTGAGCGACGCTCCGTGCGAGCTGCTGCGAACGCTGCTGGAGAGAGTGGCCTTCGCCGAGTTCACCATGGCAGGTAAGAAACGTGCAGCACAGAAAACCTCAGCCAGGATGAGAGCGGCGTAGAAACTTAGATGAGGTGTCTTGTTTGGTGTTTCAGGTCAGAACAGCAACACGGTCAAATTGAAAACTCTGACGGGAGCTCTGGAGACGATGTGTGAAACTCGGCACGCTTTCAAACTCATCCATAAAGAACTGCTGGAGCTACAGGACAAAGTGGTACCTACACACACATACTGTAGTGCACACATTGCAAAATGTTAACAGCTTGAGACAGAGTTTACTTCTGGCCATGTACACAAATGCATTACTGATTTACGCTGTACCGTGATGTATGTGGACAGATGCTGACTCCAGAAGCCTCTGACAAACCTGAAGATGTCCAGGGTTCAGATAGCACCTCCTCAGAGTTGAACACCGAAGAAGTTGTGAAGTTAATCGGCGTGTTTGTGCCCAGTTTCTCCTTTCTGCTGTTACAGATGATTAAACTCAGCACTGCAAGCAAACGTAAACTTAGGTGAGGGATACGATATACACAATACCCTATTTCAAGACAAATATATTTTTGCTTTAGATCCTGAAAAAATCGTTTTGGTAATAATTTACCATGTCTCATTTGTCTTATGCAGTGTGAAAGAAGAAGAGCAGGTGAAAGTATATAAGAATGTATATTCTCGGCTGTTGCGGGCTGAGAAGTCCATCCCGCTTATCCAGCGGGTTTCCCTCTTTCTGGATCTACTGGATCAGTTAAACCCGCCCACAGGAAGTGATGAAACAAGATCAGCATCTTGAGAATAACAGTTCAGCTTTGTTCGAACAGTTTAAAGGATGCTTGTGTTCTTTGGCTTCCTGACTTAATTTTTATCTGGAATGTTTGCATATGTTTGGAGATGAACCCATCTTGCTTTAACAGCAGCTGATGATCAAGGCAATAAAAGAGATGACATCATCTATCTTTGAGAAGTACCATAGAAATGTGTGAACACAACCTGCACCAGCAGTGCCTTTACATATGTCCACATTTAACAGGATGAGCCAACAACATACTCTGTCATTTCCAATGTGACATTTGTTTGAAAGGAAAAGAATATGAAACTGTACAGTTGTTTGTAGAGCATATATGTATTTCTTATTAGACACTATGTACAAAATGTGAACCTGTGATTTACGCACGTTCGGGTGGAACGAAATCACAGACTTTATTTCTGGTGGATAAGCTTATGAATTGAACTATAAAATGTGCAATAATATGCCTCGCTGCAACAGGTGCAGTTATGTTTGAGAACGCTTGTTTTGACTTGGCTTTCAATAAACGTTTTTAAAAGTTATGTCATGACTGGCCTGTCTTTAATTTAATCAGAACCGGAAACTGTTCTAAAAGATTTCTCTGTTAACAGCGACTGTTTCTTAGGAAACCTAACCTGTAAATACGAAAAGATTAAAAGCAACGAATTAAAAAAGCTTTCGCAAATTTCAAATTGCTTATCAAAATATAACATCCACATAAAAAAACGACCCTACTTTGTCATATCCGTTGATATGTTTATTTGTAATGTAAACGTAAAGAATGAAATAAGATCAATGAAAAGCCCTTACCAACATGGCCTCTCGCTGCAACCGGTTTCCGGAAGGGCATTGTGGGAGCGATGTGACGTCAACTGCACTAGCCAATCAGCTAGCTCTGGTGTTTCTCTTACCGTAACTTTGGCGCGTCGCTTTGAAAGAATGTAGTAATCGAGGTAAAACAGACGAGTTTTGTGATCATAACAATTGATCGAAGTAAAAGAGTGAGGGAAACGATTCGTGAGGACGTGATTTAAAGTTCTGCCGGGTAATGTTGTTCATTTATTAGTTACGTGTGCGTGTTTGTGGAAGTCCGGAGTCTCGAGCGATAGACAGAATGACGTCTACAAAAGAGATCAAACGTAAGTATTCTTGTGATCTATCTATCTATCTATCTATCTATCTATCTATCTATCTATCTATCTATCTATCTATCTATCTATCTATCTATCTATCTATCTATCTATCTATCTATCTATCTATCTATCTATCTATCTATCTATCTATCTATCTATCTATCTATCTATCTATCTATCTATCGTTACGTATATATACGTCAAATAGATTTTATTTCATTATGTATACGTTTAATTACATTTACTTTAAAATACATTTAATATTTAATATAATACATATGAAAATAATTGTTTTTTAATGTTTTAACTTGTTCATTTTGTAATATATGTTTTAAAAGATGTTTTAATAAAAACTTTATTTTATTTTACTTTACTTTAACTTAATTATTTTATTCTATACAATTACAGTTCATATGTTACCACCTTGAATGTTGTTGCATTGTTCTTATGTATACAGAGCTGCAGAAAGCTAAACACAAAGCCCAAAGCAGCAATAATCTGAAAGAGGAGGCGAGCCTGTGCAATCAGCTGGGAGAGGTGTTCGCTAAAACAGGTACAACACCCCTTTATTATAGACTTGTTAGTGGGTCAGTAGATAAAAATGTTATTATATAACCCAGTGACTGTCGGATCAAACCCCAAGAGATCCCATTTAATTTGTCAAACATTACAGTTATTAATAGGATTTTGTGGCAGTGAAATTACTGTTTTTTTTGGATGCGTTTCTTGTAGGAGACTACCGTGCAGCTATCGATGAGCATCGGCAGGAATTAGCACTGTCTGAGATTTTGAACGACGTCATTGGTTGTGCTGTGGCCAATAGGAAGATTGGAGAATGTTACGCCGAGTTAGGCAACATTGAGGCCGCTCTAAAGGTGTGGATATACGTCTGTGTGATGAATAACTCATCGCCGACTCACATCGTCTCACATGCGGTTTCTCTCTTCAGCATCAGAGGCTTCATCTGAATCTGGCGCGATCCGTCAATGATGCGGCAGAGGAGCAGAGAGCCCAGGCCACCATCGGACGGACGTACCTTTTCCTCTTTGATTCCGACCAATCACGGGAGAGCTTGCAGCATGCTGAAGATGCTTTCAAGAAGAGTTTGACCATCGTTGATGAGCGGTTAGAAGGTTAATAAACCGTATCCACATTAATTCACATATTAATACTGTGTCCCATAATGCAGTGTTCATGGTCTGCCATTTAATTTCAGAAGTGATGTTAACAGATCATAATAAATGGTTTGACTGACGTCTGTCTGCGCAGGTACAGTTTCATCACGAGAGCTCAGTGAGATGAGAGCTCGTCTGCTGCTCAATCTGGGTTGTGTGTATGATGGGATGAAGGAACCGCAGCGGTGCAGTGATCTTATCCGACAGAGCATCTACATCGCTGAGTAAGAAACTTCGACCTGTACACTAGCAAACATATTTAAACATTATTTAACAACTAACATGGTGTTGCAAATGTTTTCTGACCATTGCACTTTTTTCTTTATCTAAAAAATAAGAGGACTGAATTTCTTTATATGATTATGTTATAAATGAAATCTTTTAAATACAGATTTTATATCTTTTTCACTGGAAATATTTGATTAGGTTTTACTTAAAAAGTTGCAAAGTCTTACAAAGTATTTTTTGACATTTCTATTATTTCAAATAAAATTGTAGTATATGTTATTCTGTAAAAAGATGAGAGATTTTTAATTTGTTCAGAAATAATTCATAGCTGTTAAAACCATTTTCTTCTAGAAAGAACAACCTCATGGAGGATCTATATCGTGCCAACTTCAACCTGGGCAGCATCCACTTCCGAAACGGGCAGCACTCGCGTGCCATGCGCTGTTTTGAGCAGTCTAAAGAAAGTGCTCGAAAAACCAAGGATAAATTCAGCGAGAGCGAATGTTTCCATAGCATCGGCAAGGTAACAATCCAATCCGCATCGGTCATTGGGGTGTGCTAGCAACGTTAGTCGTGTGTTCGAATCCCAGGCAAAAAAAATGCATCTGCCAAATACCTGGATGAAAAAATATTTGTGTCAGGTGCTCTGTGTGTTTGTTCAGATATTGCTTCATCTTGGTGATTTCGCGGCAGCTCGGCGTTCTCTGAAGAAATCTTTCTGTCTGGGCTCTCAGCAGCCTGCAGAACGAGAAGCTGTGAAGAGAGATTTTAAACACGGTGAGAAAATACATTAAAGTCCCAGTGAAATTACAAATGACGATGCCTAATTTTTCATGAAGTATTGCAGCGTTTATTGTAAATAGTTTATCAATGTGGGTCATTCTCTTTTTAAAATTCGTGTGACCTCATAATCTTCAGTTCAAATCTGAAAATGCACTTCCGTCCTGTAATGACTATCCATCTTAGATGAAGTATGTTAGACGGCTTGGCACGCCACCCATTAACTCCTCCCCTTCTACAGTCAGTCTGCTGCCAGTTCCATTTCAGAATGCATCGGCTGCTTTTGTATATCAAATCGAAGAGAAAGACAAATGCGCTGCCCACTATTTTTCTCCTTAAAAAAATCTATTTCACTGGGAAATGCGTCAAAATACGGACGTAAAAATGATCGCAACTTCCAGTTCGCGGGGACTTTAAGGTCTGATCAGATCAACAAGCATTTAAAATTCAGTTTTAAAAGTCTAATTGAGCTCTCAAAAAGTTGGTCTTGCTTTGTTCAATTTTGTTTTGCGTTTTATCTAGCGATCCGAGGCTGTCAGCTGGAGCAGGCGGCGTCAGAAGTAAGCCAGAATTTTTCCCATGAGGCCATGGGGCTGTCCGAGCAGTTGGGTGATCTCTACTGTAAAGTGGGCTGCTATGACAAGGCTTTGGAAGCGTATCAGACACAGGTAAGAAAACGTTACGCCATAGACCCTCAAACCTTGAACGATGAGGTCCTGACGATGTATGCATGTGTTTAGCTGGCGTGTGCGGAGGCTTTAGATAGGCCGGCCCGCGAGTTAGCCGTGATTCACGTGTCGCTTGCGGCCACGCACACGGACCTGCGACAGCATCACAGAGCTGTGGAACATTACAGACAGGAGGTGCGGCTGAGACAGGGAAACCCTAAAGAGGTGAACACACGCAGCCACTCGACGTGTTTATGTATAACATAATATATATGAGGTTTCTCAATATTTCTGTTATCTTTGTGCGTCAGGAGTGTGAGACGTGGTTGAACATCGCTGTGTGTCAGGAGGAGATGGGAGACCCGATGGAGAAAACGGATGCTAGTTACACCGCGGCACTGAGCTGCGCTGAGCGATCGGGAGTAAAACAACAGGTCGGTTTCTGCCTCCACAACGTTCACATTCCACCTCCTCTTCTTCACACTGAAGTGACACTGGTTGTGTGTACAGAGGCGGGTCTTGAGGGCGTGGCTACAGGCCCAACGGCGCTGCGGCTCCTCCCAGTGTGACGACACCGAGGCGAGGTTGCAGGAGCTGTGTGAGCGTGATGGGCGGAGTCTGGAGGAGAGCGATGATGATGAGGAGGAGGAGATGGAGAACAGTGAACCGCTGGAGGATAGTGACATCCAGTGCTCAGACTCAGGTAATAAACAATATGTGTCTTATGCTGATGTTGGGACAATACTAAGATTGGTACCCTTAAAGGGATAGTTTAACTTGAAAAGAAAATCCAAGAGCAATGGAATGTAATAAGTTTGTTGATAGATGTATTGGATGTTTGTCTTTGAATGTTTGTGTAGATGAGGATCTGGAGGGCTATGATAAGATGGTCACGGGCAAGAGAAAGACTCAGAGGGTGAGCTTGACCCTCCGTCTCATTTGCTTTTTAAATTTAATTAAATTTTATTTTATATTTCTTTATTCATTTATTCATTTTATTTCATTTCATTTAATAATAAATATTTCTTCAGTGGACCCGTCGGAATGAAAAGGGCGAGTCTGTTCTTCACAGGGCTTGCATCGAGGGGAATTTCAAGCAGGTCCAATATCTGCTCGACCAGGTAAGCTGTGTTAAATGGTCATTCGCTTTACATCTTTTTCCAGTGACCGGATCAGCAGTTGTGAACTTTCCAGTCGTGTGTGTTTTCTGTGTTTCTGTCTCACAGGGTCATCCTGTAAACGTCAGAGATTACTGCGGCTGGACTCCTCTGCATGAGGCATGTAACTACGGTCATGAAGGTGCGGCTTTCATTCTTGCTTTATTTTGAACTACAGTCAAGGAGTTTCATCGGAGAGCAATTTTATACAGATATATGTATATTTTTGTAGAAGTCGTAGGTTTACTGCTGGAACGTGGTGCGAATATAAATGACCCGGGGGGTCGAGCCTGTGAGGGGGTTACGCCTCTGCATGACACCCTGAACTGCGGACACTTCAGCGTAGCTCGAATTCTGATACAGAGAGGGGCGGCTGTCACCGTTCGCAATGGCAAGGTCAGACACGGGCATATATGGGACATATGTTATACACGTATCCCTGAATTCGTACACATCTGTATCACTTATTCTTGTTAATGCATGCGTCTCGTTTGGTGGTATAACCATTATGATTTGAAGCCACCAAAACATCTCTTTTCCATTTGTGTGTGTATGAATCTTGTCTGTATGTGTTGTTGCAGGGACACACACCTCTAGACACGCTGCGTCAGTGGTTTAAGACGTACAGTCGTGAGTTAGACCATGAGACCAAGCAGGAATGTTTGGAGACTGAGAAACTTCTGAAGAAGGCTTTATCCGGCGACGGTGAGAAGTTCACATCAAGAATGATAGATATAATAATAGAGTTTTAAAAATACGGTATCATCCCGAATATGAGACATTTTTTCTTAGAAGTACTGTACATCTGAAAAAATGGAGTTGTCTTGTATAGAACAATAGATGGCGCCAAATACATGCATAAATGAGTTTCATCAGGACTGAAGCCACTGTTCTGGTAAATTGTAGAATTAAAAATCCTTTGTCTGTTTTTCTCTCTTATTCAGATCTCAAGTCTACAATAAGACGTCACTTCTATGTTGATAAAATTTTGAAGCTACATGGTTTAATAGCCTTAACTTTAAATTGTACAACAGGTTTATTTTATGGTATGCTATAAAGTGTTTGTCAGTTTGCCAGTCTTTAACAAACTCAAAATATACAATAAATTATGCAATATGAATGATTTTTGGGTAAATGCATTTTCTTACGACTAAAGGCCTCTAAAAAATACCCCAAAGTCATATTTTATAACTTATAATCAGGCTGTCTTATATGCAGGACAATACGGTTAGTGTAAAAAAAGAGAAAAACTCACCGTAACTGTGTAACTCTTGAGCTTTTTATAAATTCATAATAAAACTTTGTCAGCCACTAAACTTTACCATGCTGAATAAGAAAATCACACATAAATATTACCACAATAATGATCAGCACTGAATTGTACAAGATCTTTTAAAAGGTCCGCCAAACAAAAGTTTGTTACGCTGTGTAATGTAAAACTGAAACATTTAAGCTAAAAATAAACATTTTTCGTTGCCGTAAATACTTATATAGTTATTGGCATCAGAATATATAGTTTCGATTGTGTTTTCTTTATGTGGAGAGGCATTAAGTCCTAAACATACATTAGAGTTCATTAAAAATTTCAAGAGCACTGTCAATAAAAATGTATTTACATTTATTCATTTAGAAGACGCTTTTATCCAGAGAGGAAATGACAGAACACTTGATTTTACATTTCATTCAAAATTGTCTTCATGGTTCTTCATTTTTCTGTTGTAGTGTGTGTTGTGTCGGCTGCTCCGCTCCAGCGGGTGGAGCTACAGGACAGTCAGCTCTTTGATGCTGAGTGTTCAGAACCGCTTCTGCAGGAGGATGTGCCCCCCTCATCGCAGCGAACAGCCCCCCGCCGGGTGACCAGCCCCGCCCACAGTACCTCCGCCCCCAGACACAGGGGCTCTGCTGGCCCAGCTCGCCGTGCACGAGGGATGGAAGCAGACGTCCTGTACGGGGTATGATATTTCAAGACTGAAAATATGTCATACTTTATAGTGCCATTATTATATGAGTTAAGGACCTTTTTCTCTGGTTAGATCGAAAGCAATCTGTCGGATTTTTCCGACTCTGATTGTTCGGTCAGCCCTCTGCGTCATGTTCGGTCAACCTCCCGTTTCCCAGCCAGCCAGTCCCCGCAGAAAGTCCCGCCCAGTCAGGAAGTGCCCTCCGTGTATGGGGTCAGAAATGCTGCGTCTCCTGTGGCGAAAGAATCGAGCAGAATTCAGTACCATAAGGTCATGCAGAACCTGGGCAGCGCCAAATCACGCCTTTTCACTCAGAGCCTATCAGAGCCGGCCTCCAGCAGCACTCCAGCGGTGTCAGCCAATAGCAGATCAGCGTTGGTCCCCGAAGACGAGTATGTGGCGGACGATTGGTTGGAGGATGACTTGGGAGATGTTCAGCCAAAGAAGAAACGGAGAGTTTCTGAGCATAATGTCTCGCAGGAATCATCTTGGAGGAATCAGAATCATTTCTCCATGTCTGCGGAAGTGCATCCGAAAGGTGTGTGACATTGATATAAGAGATTTTCTCATCTCTGCTAAAATCAATGTTTTTTATTCATTCATGTTTAGTTTGTGATAATGAAAGTTTCACTTTGTACTGGCAGTTCAGAGTTCCTCCAGCAGGGGTCTCTCTCTGAAAAAGGGAGCCGTTAAAGCTCGACAAGTGAAGATGAATCATCTGCCTGGAATGGTGATGTTGGGTAGAAGAGAGGTCAGCAGGTCACATAGCCCCACCATGACCCAAGACCCCGACCCTGCACCTCCGTCCCATCAGCCAATGGTATTGAATAATCACTTTTCATTGGCTATATTTCTAATGGAACGCTATTAAACTTATGTAATGACAAACAGCAGCAACTTTGTATAAGTAATACGTCACACTTACAGACACTCGAATAAGTGAATAAATTAGTTGATGTTTTGTCGGTTTACTGATTGACGTTTTCTTGTTGTTTTGGAAAGCCACACACCTCTCACCATGTTCCTGCACCAATCAGGATGAGGGTCAGAGTTCAGGACAACGTCTTCTTGATTCCGGTCCCTCACGGGTCAGCTGTAGTTTTGTTTATCAGTTTGTGTTGAGCAGATTGTATATGTGTGTGTTATTCGGAGTATTATATTGTCTTTAGTGAGGGGGACTCTTGTACGGTAGCGTGGTTGTGCGAGCAGGCCGCTCAGCGTTACTATCAGAAGTGTGGATTACTGCCGCGCCTCTCCCTGCAGAAAGAGGGCGCTCTTCTCCTACCCACAGACCCACTGCTGGCTGTGCTGCACACCAATGAAGAGGTCAGAGGAGATGCTGTAGTGTTTAAAGGCTAAAGTCAGTCTGGCATAATTTATTCTGAATAGACAACATGCATATTGCTTTCTGGGATATGAAAGGTTATAGCAATAGGCTACAAAAATCTTTCACACAAAGAAACACAATGTGGGTGTATGGTGTCCAGTTATTAGGAAGCTTTCCAAAATTACCCTAACCCCTAAAACTGTAATTAAAGACCAACAAACTTGAAGCTGAATGAAATAATTGTAAAGACAGTTTCAACAACATAAATAAACTTTCATTAGACCAAAGCCAAGAATCAAAAACTGTTGAGTGGTTGTTATTTAATTTATTACAATTAATATACATTAAAATATTAATATGACTATAAAATAAATTTATAATTTATAAATGCAGACCGGAAGTTAACTTCGGGCCAGGCGTGTGCGTCACGGGAAACTGTGTGTATAGAAATAATCAAAATTTAAAGGGAACAAAATGTACCTTTACTTGTGCATTTTAAGGGACTGTGTCTTTAAATATATTTGGCTTTTGACTGGTTGTCTTTAGGTTTTTGCTGAAGTTTGTTCGTGGGATTTGCCTCCACTCCCCGAGCGCTACAGGAAAGCTTGTCAGACTCTGACAGCGGGTGAGTGTCATGATTCACACATAGCATGTAAAGATACCCGGGTTTAAAAATTACTTAGATAAGATGTGTTATTTTTTCCCGTAGCATTGCATTGCCCAGCAACTTTTTTGTTTGTTTTGCTAACTTTTATCATTTAAAGCTGGAATTCTTTGTGAGAAAAAAAATCACAAGCAATTATTATTGCATTAGTTTACTCAAACTGGAATGAACTGTACAATATGTATTTTTGACATTTTCTGAGCGCATGTTTACGTGTGTGAATCTGTGTTTCAGAGGAGAACAAACGTGTGTCTCGCTTGTGTGAGGTTCAGGACAACGGTTCCTGCGTGAATGTGTGCGGACTGAGTCTGCCGCCCGCGTCGCTGGCTCCTCTCCTCCGAGCATTAAAACTACAGGCCAGTCTGACCGAGCTCCGGCTCTCCGGCAACCGTCTGAACGACGACCTCCTACCCGAACTGATGTCTGCCTTGGCCACCATGCCCAAACTGCGGATCTTAGACATATCGGCCAATCAGATCACAGGAGAGGGACTCGGTAAAGCTTTAGACGCTTTCGAGGGGAGGAGTCAACATGCATTTCCTGTAATTATTTAATTATTTATTTACTTCTTTTTTATTACAGGTAAAAAAAATCGATGCATGTGATTTTTCTAGGCTGTTATTTATTTATTTATTAAGAAAAAATGCTTTTACTGGCCCAGCAGCTATGTGTTTTCATTTTGAAACTGTAGTTATAGTGAAACTATTATCTGTCACCACCAGCGTGTCCTATAGATGACAGGGTAGCGTGTGTTTCTCAGTCCCCTGGAGGTTTTTGCAGGTCTTGGTGGGTGGGTTAGTTACTCAGAAGTCCTGCTCTTCTCTGGGAATCAAGATGTTCTTGTACCTGTGAAATGTTAAAAGTAGCTCTTCGGCCATTTTACATTTAAATTTTGTCATTCAGCAGACGCTTTTATCCAAAGCAACTTACAGACAGTTCATGGAGCAATAAGCGATATGTCATACAGGAGCAACAATACAATAGGTGCTAATACAAAAATATATATTTTTTTAAGTCATAATAATAATTAATAATTCATAACATTTATATAGTGCTTTTCTGGGTATCAAAACGCGAAGGGGGAAATCTCCTAAACCACCACCAATGTGCAGCATCCACAGTGAAATGAAAGTCAGTCTGTACTAGTGACCATGTAAGGTATTAATCGAGGAAGGAAGATGGTGTGCTAAGTGACAAGTGTGAGAAAATTTTACTGTCAAATCACAAAGATTAAATCAACATCTTGAGGTAACAGTGCAAAGATAGTGTGATCACATGAAGATAACTGATAGAAAATTGTATTAAAAGAGAACATTTATTCATCCTTATGTCATTCCTGCATGACTTTCTTTCTTCTGCAGAACACTAAAGAAGATATTTTGTAGAATGTTGACAACCAAACATCTCTGACCCCCATTAGCGACCATTGTGTGGACACAAAAACATTTCTCAAAATATCTTCTTTGTGTTCCACAGGTTTGAATGACACGAGGGTGAACAAGTGATGACAGAATGTTCATTTTTGGGTGTACTATCCCTTTAAGGCAATATGTTGAATGCGGCCTCATTTGCCGGATATGGCCAGCTGTTGCTGCACTCTGACGTTACTTGAAGAAAAAAATGACTTGTTTCCTCTTTTGAGATCAATGTTGTGGTTAATTGTGTGGGTGATGTCGACCAAGTGTCATGGTGCAAAGATCGCAGATTCACACTTTGATACTTCACACTTCACTACCAGTTAATCATCCCTTACGAATACTGTCATCTATTTCCTTGATGTCATTGTGAGTCCCATATTTTCTCTTTTGTTTCTAGTGTCTAGAGGAGTTAAATTTCAGCACGAATCCTCTGGGTGATGGGTGGGCACAAGCACTGGCGACTCTCCTGTCCGCCTGCCCCCTGCTCTCCACGCTGTCCCTGCAAGCATGCAGCCTTTCTGCACGCTTCCTCCAGCAACATCGCCTCATATTGGCCAACGCCATGAACAGTGAGTTCACAAAATCCTTCTCAAAACAAAACGACTGCATGGCTTGTTTAACATCGTTTTCTACTTGAACTCTGTTTTTCTTATTTTGTTAGATGTCTGGAATAGATTCTTGCAAATCAAAAACAGATACGTGATAGCTTCTTCAATAAGGGAGACATGTTCATTCTCAAATGGTTTTATTGACGGTTCTTCTATTAATGCAGGCGCTGGAAACCTGAGGTCAGTGTGTCTGTCCCACAATGCACTGGGATCCACAGGTTTTGAGCTGGTGTTGAAGACATTACCGCTGCAGTGTCTTACACATCTTCGGCTTTCTTCGGTCTGTAGAGGTTCATCTGATCAGCCTGCTGTGGAAATCCTCACTAAACTTCTCACACAGGTCCTCAAACACTCAACTTATTAGCATCATTTTAAAGCACTGCAAGCAAATCTAGGGAAAAAATAGAATACGTTGAGATACATTCATGTTGATATCAAGGACCGCCAATATGAAGTGATCATATTTTTTTATGTCTAAGGATAAGCTTGAGTAGAAACAAGGATACACATAGTTTGTGCAGGGTTATTTTTGTGTGTATAATATTGTGTTTGGGTACAGGTTGACTGCACACTCACACACTTGAGTCTGGCTGGAAACGGTCTTACGGACAACAGCATCCTTTCTCTCTCCAGGTAAATCGCTCATGCTCACTTGTAGCTGTGTCCCAACACGGGGGCTGTGCCCTTTGAAGGCTGCATGCACTTGAAGACCGATTGCGTCACAGCTGCATGATTAATAATTATTAATTCCACGACCTTAGAAAGTTGCAGCCTTTGAATTGGGACACAGCTTGTGTCTGCAACCATCTAGTGGTTAGGTTTGTGAATTGCAACCAATGGCTCACTCCACCGCTCCCCCTCCCTTTTGAAGCACTACGGTGGCTGACACAGAACTAAGGCCATGAACACACTTGACGTCTTTTTGACAAGAAAAAGTTTACAAAAGCACATTGACAGCATTTTGTTACAAACAGCAGCCGAACGGCATGACTTTGTCGTCAGCGTCTGTGCACGAAGGCAGCCCACAGAAACAGATAGGCAGCGTAACAGAAGTCTATTTGAATTACAAACAGAGAGAATCTTTGCAAAAACTAATCCCATATTTAAAAACTACAATAATATTTTCTACATAGAAATGGAATCAAAGGTTATTGAAAGTTCAACTTTAATTCATACTAAACTATGCTCCAACCGGCGTTTCGTCCGCCATGTATTTTTTCGAGCTTGATCATGCTCGACCAATCACCTCCCTCGCATGTTGTTATGGAAACGACTTGCTTGTCATTGGTTAACTGTGAAAAGGAGCTTGACGTAGGGCATTTTTGTCAGAAAAGTTGAACTTTATTCAACTTATAAAGATATTTTTTGAAACCACGGTTTACTCCATAGGATTATAATGTAAAACAGTCAAAATGTAGAGCAGTTTGTCCGTTCAGGGCTACTGTAGAAACAACATGGTGTATTTTATGCGAGGGGACTTTTGTTGTATGTAGCTCATTATAAGGTAATAAAAACACAAAGCTTCATTATGTAAGGTCTTTGTACACCTATGAAGACATATTTGTATATTATTGCAATTATGTCAATATATCCCTCAAAAATACACCCAGCACTTTTAATCTGGAGCTTTAGTGGTTATTATTTGTGAACATCATGCATTGGAATGTGGCCAATCAGAATAAAGTATTCCAGAGAGATGTCCAATGAAGTAAAATAAAACGAATGATTGTATTTAGGTGTCTTCCTGTCTGTCCTTCCCTGGTATCTTTGGACCTATCGGCCAACCCCGCTGTGACCTCAGCAGGACTCCGAAGTCTCCTGGACGCCCTGGTAGAGGCCCAGCGACCATTGACCCACCTCAATCTTCAAGGTACAGTAATACATTTATTTTCTTATTTTCCCATCAGCCCATTAATGTCCCATCAGCTCAGGAGCATAAATACGTGTTTATTGTGTATTTTAGTTTTGTATCGTGTCAGTGGTTTAGCGGTTCCATATGTACGCTGAGTAGTTTCAAACTCTTGATCACTTAAAAGTGTGAATAATGTGTTTTTTTGTCGCCATGACCACAAGTTCCTCTTTTTCTTGTCACGGCAGGTTGTCAGGTGTCTGGCCCCTGGGGTGATCTAAATTTGGACAGTTTATCGGATCACATCCGAGACCTGCGTTTGTGTTCTCAGAGTCTGAATAAACTGGACCAGAATGCACTGCAGCACAGCTGGAGACAAAGCACGGACCCTGTGAACATCTTCTCAAGCACCTCCAAATGCATGCTGAGCGTTAACGGAGCGTCACTGTAAACCTCCTGGACTGTTTTCACCTGTGGCGTTGGGCAAAATATAATGTGAAAGTTGCTGGCAAGCGATCCGTGTGCTTTCCTCTCTGATCACACTCCGGATGTATTTATGGTAGAATTTTCATCTAAAAATTGTCTGTGAATGTGTGATTTGAGCGTGTGTGCATTTTTTAATGATAAGTAATTGTATATTTGTGTGGATAAGTGTCACTCGAACCCATTTTATTGTACAATTATTTCTCAAAACTCATCGCATTGAGTTTCTGTGTGAAATGGGATTGACATCTGATTGTTCACGGTGTTGCGAAACTCTAAACTGGTGGTATAAAGTTACAGAAAAAAACGGACCAATAAAATACTAATTCAAGCAAATTTTATTTTCAAAAGCATTCAATCACACAAACAAAGTTTGTTTTGCACATTTTATTTCTGTTAATTTTCCAGTGAATTTTCCAAAAGACAAGACAAGTGTTTGTGACATGCAAGAACATGACTTTATGCTAAACACGTCTTCACACTAGACACTATGTGTGAAATGTATTAAACCACAATGAGCAACACCCTAAACTGGCTATGCATTTCTTGGCACGTAAAATGTGTACCTTCTGCGTCACTGGTTTTACTAAACACAACTGGAAAAATAATGACTTTCAGACAGATCTACTGAAAACATTGCTGTTTTTGTACAGTGAAGAAGCCCATTTAAACATTAGAAACTCTGCTTGCAAATGCCGACGTTCATACAGATGGTGGCTGGATTATCTGTAGTTGAAATCTCTTCAACCAGAGTACCCACATACTGGCTCACCAAACCCTTGCAGACGGATTTCAGGAACCCGATCTCATCACAGACGCTTAAAAGCTTCTTTTTAATGTCATCCTGTAGGGAAGCCACAATCAAAATGAACCTCGTAGAAAATAATACGCCAGTCTAGTATGGATCGTAAAGTATCCAACATTTTTGTATTTAACATTGTAATGTCATTTCATTTTTCGTAACGTGAACACACCGACCTGAGTTGAGCCGGCGGAGATGCGTTTCTTCAGCTTTTTCATAATCCACTTACACGCCCAACACTTACCAGGAAGCCCTTGACTCGCTTTGGCCATCATCTCACCCTGACAAGACAGAATCATCACATGCTTGTGCACTACAAATTATTTCATGGATATGATTTCTTTACTACAAGTACTGCTACCATATCCAGCAATTTAAAGCAATTGTACATCTGCATTTGTCACAGTTGATAATAATATTTGAGATGAACTCACAGAGCTTTCTTCAATTTCATTGAGAGCTTTATCCAGTGGAATTCTGTACATCTCGTATTGAAAAGCGCACACTAGAAAATGAAGAAAAAGACATGATCCCTAATGAGAGCACTAAACACATGAGATTGGGTGGGAATTTAGTCAAAATTAAGAGACAGTTGAATCATTTACTCATCATGTCACTTCAAACCAGCATGAATTTCTTTCTTCTGCAAAACACAAAAGACGATATTTTGAAGAACGTTGATAACCCAACAACAATGACCCCATTGACGTCCATTGTAGGAACACAAAACCACCCAAACATTTCTCAAAATATCTTCTTTTGTGTTCCACAAAAGAAAGAGTCACATACAGGTTTTGAATGACAAGACCATTTTTGAGTGAAGACCATCTTGAGATTAAAGATGGTCTAAACCATAGCATGAAAGATTAAGAATAAGTGATATCTAGTCAATGAAAGATGAGTGAAATTGTACCTGTGTGCACCAGCAGGGTAACGAGGGCAATCGTGCGGAGCATCTTGCTTAGCAAACACCTCGACTGTCCCAACACTATGAAGATGACAAAAGTGGTTGACTTAGCTGAGCGCGAGATCTTTTGTAGTGGAGCTCTGTTCAACACTTCAGCCAAACCACAGACATATAGTACACGCGAGATCTATCATACATTTGTCTTTTACATAGTTTAAATTGATGGCACATGTTCAATCATAGTCATAGTAACATTTATGGTGACATTCAAGGTATTCAAATTTAATCAAGAAATATTGTAATTCATATCGAGATGAAGTGTATTTTGGATCACATTAATCAAATTACAATAAGTTTGTTAAACAAACGATCCCCGGAAGAAGAAAAAAACATGAAACCACAACAGCAACCGAATCTAATGTTATAATGGGAACTGTGTTAGTTTTAATGGAAACTATAAAGCTCTTATATATTTATAATGGTTTTGATATTAAACAGCTGGTGGCCCATAATGACATTTGAAATAAAGGCCAGCATTTTTTGTGGTTTGTTTTTGTTGCATGTACAAGCTTTGACCAGCGAATGTTGAAGAGATTCATGTCATTGTCTTTCTAAAAAAAGCATTTAAAAGGCAACATGTAAAAGGTTGAAGGAAACCTGCGAGTATTTTTAGAGTCTCTAGAACGGATGTGAAGTTAAACCAAGTAAGCGACACCATTAGCTTCAGTGCACTTTGCTTTGAAAAAGTTTATTAACCTTTGCAGCTAATGAGAACACAAAAGCCATTGAACAAAGTGACAGCATTCTTACATCTCAAAAGCAAAGTCAATGCTAAAGATGAAGTGATTTCAGTAGTCAATAAGATGATGCTTTTCAAAGAACACAGCTCTGCAAAAAGGCAAAACTGGTAAATTAGGAAATATACATGATAACAATACTTAACGAAAACAATGAAAGACTTTTTATTCATGATCACATTGACTCCATACACTAGCATCACCGAACAAACGTTTGACTTTTGGGCAAAATATGAATGTTTAATGGTCATCTCTGTCTACTAAACTGCAATGTTAACATTAGAAAACATTTGTGTGTTTATTAGCAGATTCCAACGTGACGGCAGATAGTCGAAGCATCATCTGTGGTCGAAAGCTCTTCGATGAGAGTCCCCATGTAGTTGGCAACGAGGTTCTTACACACAAACTGCAGGAACCCAATCCCATCACAGACCTCACGCAGCATCTTTTTAATAGCACCCTGTGAAAAGGTTACATCCAGAATCAACGTTATAAAACAATTTGGCATTTTGTGCCATTAAAACATGATTTCACATATGAAATTGTAATTGATAGGAACACACCGACCTGAGATGTGCCACCGGAGATTTGTTGTTTCAGTTTGCCCATAGCCCACTTACATGCCCAGCAAGCTCCCGGGAACTTTTGGCCTGTTTTGGCCATCATCTCATTCTAACAAGACAAATTCAACATTTAAACGTCACATATGAGATCTCTCTGATATCTCAGTTATTTTTCCTACACACAAATGAGAGAGCAACTGGAAACTGTTGCATAAGTCTCCTGAAAAAAGATGCAGAAATCTCACAAATGTGTCCATTAGAAATTGAGAAGAGACGTCAACAAACTGAGCTCAGATTTGTCAAGTCAATATTGTGGAAGATCTCAACATGAACTCAATGATTTCTTATTAAATTTACCCAAATGCAGATTCTTCATGGATTTAACAAATGGTTTCATTTGTTTGTTTTCAAGCTCCTAAGCAATTTGAGAGAATTGAGAAATATATATGACTTAGTTGATCCTTAAGTGAAACTCCATCAAATCTTTTGAGCTATAAAAAGACCCGGGCTATCTTCAAGTACCTGTATTTGAGAAAATGTCCATTATTTAGTGTATCGCTCTCGTCTGTACATTTAAATATTGCTACACGATCACTCCTGTAAAAAGACTGAAAGCAGTCAACAGCAGCACTGTGAAAATGAACAGACGACAGAGCAAAAGTGGCAAATATTGTAGAGACACGCAGCCGTCCGTGACAGTAAACTCACATAGGTCTCGTCCATTTCGTTATCAATCGAGTTGTCTTCGTACACTTCCAACGGAAGAGCCAACACTGAGGAACACGCAAAAATGAGAAAAATAAGATGATGTACATAATGTTTCAAACTAATGGTAATGATCGATCTGTGAAATCTTACCTGAGGATACCAGGAGGGTGATGAGGACAATGTTTGGTAGCATCATGTTTGACAAACGCTTACTGAGATGTGAAGATACGAGATTGAAGAACTTGGTTTTAGGTTTGTCAAGATCTTTTATAGAGCTCTTTTTCAACACAATCAAAAACCACAGACAGTCTTAAAGTGATAGTTCAGCCAAAAATAATATTCTGTCATCTTTTATTCACCATGATGTTGTTCAAACCCTATATTTGTGAGTCTTTGTAACTTGGCAATGTCACATTTTGTTGACATAACATTTTGAAGTCAGTGGGTTTCAATGTTGTTCAGTTATCAAACATCTTCAGAATATCTTCTTTTGTGTTCTTCAGAAGCAGGTTTGGAATGACATGAGGGTGAGTTCATTTTTGGTCGTTTTGGTTTTGATCTCTTTGAGGAGAGATCTCTAGTCAATCATTCGAGAATAAAAAAACATTTTGACCATACTCACTATAGCCAACTCTTATTTATTTATGAGTTTGAGTTTTTTTACATGTGTCATAGACCCCACAGTCTGAAAACGGTTCTTACACCTCAACCACACAACAACTGACAAATAAACCAAAGACACTTCCCGAACACAATCTTTGTTCCACTTTAATGGCTTTAGCTAATGACGTGTCAGCAAGTGTCTGACAACTTAATTTCTCTTGAACTGAGATCCAGTTTCTTAAAAACATCAAGAACTTGAATAAAGTTGCCTCGACTAGGCTGGACAGACCCAGGGTCAGTTTTTCAAATTACGCGGCGACACAAGAGATCATTACAGATGCTCTAAAGTTATCAGGAAGTGTTTTTTAAGGCTGTGTTGATTTAACCGGTCACAGGTTTCAGCCTCTCTACATCTCATCTGAAGTCCACATTTTCAGATCATGCATATCAGCGTTCATAATTGAAATATATACAAATGTAGCAATAAGTCTTCCTAGAAGTATCATTAATGTTATTCATTCAATGAAGATGAAATTTTTCGGGTGGCTCAACAACATATTTGTGTATGTGCGTGCGTGCGTGCGTGCGTGCATGACCTTCACACTTTCTGGTGGATCTCATTATGAGAATCCTCTGAAGGTCCTCATGTGGTTTGGTAAGCACACACGAACAGTGAAGCCTAGAGGTCATTTCAATAATTTAAAACAAACAAATAATGTACGAAGGAAATTTAAATGAGAACTTCATGAGAATTGTTTGTTTCGTAGATACTTATTTTATTTCATGCATACACTCATTGCATACATACATTACATTAAACAGGTGATTTGATTGTAATGCATATAATGCTGTTGGTGAATTTAGAGATTGTCAAATGCTTGATCAAATTAAAGAATGAAATCCTTTAAGAATGCCGATTTTGACCTATGACAAAAAAAACAGTTAAGACTCCTCGGTTATAATCTTAAGCAGTCAAAGAATAAACATGTATTCCGGTGAAACTCACTTGCAGGCGCGTATGCTGGTGCAGATGGTCTTTGGACCATCAGTGGTGCTGAGTTCCTCAACCAAAGTGCTGATGTACTTCTGAATGAACGTCTTGCACTCTTTCTTCATAAGGCCAATTTGATCACAGGTGGCAAACAGCTTTGTTTTAATTTCGTCCTAAGGGAAATGACGCAATATTTACATGCATTTCAAGGTGTAAAAAAGGTGAAGGTCACTGAGTGCAGCTATGACACGTCCGAGGAGATCTGGCCCCCCCGGCTGAGCCTGGTTTTTTTTTCTCCATTTATTCATCATTGGAGTTTGGGTTCCTCGCCACAGCAGGGCCGTGTTGGCTTGCTCACTGGGAGACGGCATTTATTTCTTAGATATTATTTGTAACAATGACCTTGCTTGTGTTGTGTTGCCACACAACACATCAAATTGAATTGAATTAAAAGGCACATTGACTTGTAAAGTGTTGGGCAAGTTACTCTGAAAAAGTAATTAATTACTAGTTACACCCAACAGTGGTCATCATAACACTTACCGGTGTTGCGTTTACGGTGACCCTTTTTTTCACCTTTTTCATGACCCACTTACACACCCAACAAAGGCCAGGCAGCTTCTGTTTTGTCAATCCGTCTGCCTGACAGACACATCAAACAGAAGAAAATCTTCAATCTCAGGTTATGCAGAACAGATCCGAGATTGTATTTTCCATTCAACACGTGTGCGGAGATGATGTACAGATACAGAATTTAACAAAACTTTCAGGAAAAACTAACCGGCATCTCATCGACATCCTCGGGTGACTCCACTTCTTGAATCTCCCAGTGAGCTGCACACACTGTCCAAAATAAAGAATAAGAAGAGATGAATATTTTGATCACTAATACACTGAGACCATCTTAAAGAAAGTGCTGATTTTACCTGAACATAAGAGACAGGCGATAAAAATGATGTTGCGGAGCATTTTAGATGATGAGGTGTGACCTGAAGAGTCTTTCACAGTCTGATCCTCAGAGTTCTTCTGAAGCCTCTGGGGTCTCTCTTATAAGGCTTTGTGTAAACCACAATGAGTCTTTCTTTCCAACCACAACCTGAAGATCATTGAAAAAAACGTGTGGAGGAACTATGAGAAATATTTTGTTATTACATGCATTTGATAATGAATAGAATGTTGTGGCTGAATAAAATAGTGTAATATACTGTTATATATTTAAAATAAATAAGCCTTTCCTGGTGTTTACCAGAATTATTCAATCTTTTCAGGTGAGTTACAATGCAGTGGTTGAAGATGATCTACTTTATCTGTTCTTTATTCTGATTCTTCTCTGTGCATTTGATGCATTTTTCAGGAGTAGCAAAGGCTTCAGTATTTGTTCATGTTTTAGAAAAATTGTGAGAAAGGTGAAAAAAATATATAATTCCTGATACAACACAGGTAGATGCCACACAAATTACATTCTTTTTTACATTTCTATATTTTATTGGAACCATTCATTTTTGCAGCAGGGATATTTTTGGAGGCTATTTTTGTTGTGTTCTTGTTGCATTTACAGACTTAGACCAGCGGATGTTTCCAGAGTGCAGAGGTTCAGGTTAATGTTTCTATGAAGAAGGCATGTGAAGGACACTGTGATGGTTGCAGGAGAACTTGCAAGTATTTTAAGGTCTCTAGAACAACAGATGCGAAGTTAAACCAAGTAAGCAACACTCTTAGATTCAGTGCACTTTGCTTTGCAGAATTTTACTAACAGATAATGAAAATATAAAAGCCATTGAAAAAAAAATGACAGCATGTCATCACTTCACATGCAAAAAATGATACACTCCAAAGAACACAGTTATGGAAATTGAAATTCCATTCACTACCGCTTATCCGAACTACCTCGGGTCACGGGGAGCCTGCGCCTATCTCAGGAGTCATCGGGCATCAAGGCAGGGTACACCCTGGATGGAGTGCCAACCCATCGCAGGGCACACACACTCACTCACTCATTCACTCACTCACTCATTCACTCATTCACTCACTCATTCACTCACGCACTCATTCACTCATTCACTCACTCATTCACTCACGCACTCATTCACTCATTCACTCACGCACTCACACCCTACGGACAATTTTTCCAGAGATGCCAATCAACCTACCATGCATGTCTTTGGACCAGGGGAGGAAGCGGGAATCAAACCCCCAACCCTGGAGGTGTGAGGCGAACGTGCTAACCACTAAGCCACCGTGCCCCCCGGAAATTGAAATATGAAATATGAAATATAAATGTTTGCAATATTTAAGAAAAACACAGCTTTGTCTTATTTAACACGGTATGTATGGTCATATTGAATCCATACTAGCTTCACCAAACAATCTCATTTTTGAAATTTGTATTGATATGAGTAGACACGAGACTGAAGAACGTGGTTTTAGGTTTGTCGGAGATCTATTAAAGAGCTCTTTTTAACACAACCAAAAACCACAGACAGTGATAGTTTAGCCAAAACTAACTTTTGTTGCTCACAACCTTCATGTGACTCTTTGATCTGCGGAACACAACAGATATTTTGAGAATTTTTTTTGTGTCCATGCAATTGATTTCATGGGGTTTTATGTTGTTTGGTTAACCAATGATCTTCAGAATATAGAAGTCATACAGGTTTGGAATGATATGAGGGTGAGTTCAGTTTTTGGTGAGCTGTCTCTATAAGGCGAGATCTGCTAACCCCTGTTTCATTAGGCCTGTCACAGACCCCATGCTTTTCTAACACCTCAACCACTCAACATCTGACTAACAAACCAATGACACACCTAAACTTTCCAAACACCCCTAAACAATTGTTGTTCCACCTTTTCAGTCACTTTAAAAGCTTTAGCCGCATGCTTCTCAAATGTTTTTTTCTTCTCTGTGTCATCAAGGGTCTGGCGAAATTATGTCTCTTGAACTTTGACCCCAGTTTCTTCCTCTCACATTCTCTCACACTGGGTGTGTTTTTAGATCACTGTAGATCATACTGTAGCAATAAATCTTTTCACAAGAATTAAAAACTTTGGCTGATGATATATGTGGGGCTCATGGACTCTTATTTGACTGACTCTTACAATAGGACCTTTGACCCAAAGAACATCCTGGTTTCACTAAATGTTCTTTGTGGTGGAAAAAAGTTCTTTAAAAGTATTGTTATGTAAGAAAGTATTGGCCTTATTAAGAAAATAAAAGATAAAGTGAGATAAAATGCGATTTACCAGATCTAATCATGTCTTCAATAGTGGGTGATATTTTTCGTATTTTATGACTTCAATGTGATTAAGATATTTACATATGAATTAGAAATAGGATAAAAACACACAGCTTTGCTTTATATATTTTATTTCATATATTTTTAAACAGCATATCTTACAGTATAAATGCTTTTATGTCAATGCATTAAATGTAAACTTGACACATTCAGAGATTTTAAACCCCCCGATCAGATGAAAGTATAAAGTCCTTCCTGGGTTGTGGTTTCGACCCATGACTGCAAAATAAAGATGTGTGACTTCTAAATGTGTTGAAACATTTGCCCTTGAGATGTATTTCAGTGAACTCACTTGCAGGCATTTAAGTTGCTGCATGTGATGTTTGGATCTTCACTGTTGCTGATCGCTTCGACCAAAGTGCTTGAATACTTACTAACCAAACTCTAGCACTGGGCTTTCTAAAAACCACTTTGATCACAGGCGTCAAGCAACTTGTTTTTATTTCATCCTATGGAAAATATAGGCATTTTACACGATATACCACGTATTCTATGTAAAGAACATTTTTGGTCACCCTGAGGAAAACAGCTTGGAAATCGTACTGAAGGATGTTTTTTGAAAATGTAAAAATGCTAAAGGTTTTTACTCTGATAGGTTTAGGTGTAGGGTAATGCAGGGGAGCAGAAACCCAAGATGTGTGTTTGTGTTAGAAGTGATATACAGTTGGTCCAAATTCTCAGATATCTCAAAATGTCCTCATGTGGTCTGGTAAGGACTCACAACTTAAGTTAATGAAGAACTAGCTTAGTTTTCATTTCATAAATGCACACATATATTCCGAACATTGTTAATGGGCTCTTATTATTATTAGGGGCAAATAAAATACTGTTGAAAAGCTTTATTGATTTAAAACCTCGGTCTTAAATCTCAGTGTGAAAACAACAGACAAAAGTGACATTTAGCAGTGAGTCGGTATCTCTTAGCTTGCATGCTGTGTGCCATTTTTGTTATATGAAAATACTTTAGTATTATTCACCATATAGATACTTAGGTTGATTGAAAAAGAAATAACATTTGCATTAATGAAACAAAGATGACTGTTTGTTCAATAGATATATTTCATTTTATTAAATTTAGTATGTGCTCCTAGTAATCTGGTCCCATTAGGAAATTGTCAAATTCTGGATCAGATGAAGGAATGAACTTTTCGGAGAATGATGATTTTGACCTGTAACAACAATGAAAACACAGTTAAGACTAAACAGGTTAATATTACTAGTCAAAGAATTAAACATAACTTTTTGCAGACCACATCATGCAGGCAATTGATTTTAAGAATTCACAAAAGAAACGTTGTCTGTTTCGGTGAAACTCACTTGCAGACTCCGACGTTGACGCAGATAGTTTTTGGACCATCGGTGGTGCTTAGATCCTCCACCAAAGTGCCCAAATACTTTTTCACAAAACTCTTGCATAAGCTTTTCAAAAAGCCAATTTTCTCACAGACGGCATTTAGATCTTTTTCTATTTCTTCCTAATGGAAATTGCATAATTTTTATACTATTATTATATAATTTTAGGTGTAAAAGGTTTGACGTGAGAAGCAGGACATCGTGACACCTACCTTGGTTGAATTCACGGTGATCATTTTTTTCACCTTTTTCATGACCCAATTACACGCCCAACAAACGCCAGGCAGCTTCTGATTTGTCATTTTGTCAGCCTGACAAAACATATCAAACACGCACAGATGACAAAAATCTTGAATCTCAGGTTTTGCAGACAAGATCTGCATTAATGCTATACATGAAACTTTCAACAAACATTTCATGAGCAGGAGAGACTTACAGGCATTACATCGACATCCTCAGAGGACTCCACTTCATGAATCTCCCAGTGAACTGCACAGACTTTCCAAAATAAAGAACAAAACGAGTTAACAATCGATGATCCTTCATGTAATTGGACAAGCTTACTGAAAGAAGTGTTGATTTTACCTGAACATATGACCAAAGTGAAAAGAAAGACGTTGCGGAGCATCTTAGAAGATGAACTGTGACCTGAAGAATGAAGAAACTCTGTGTTCTTCAGAAACATCTGGACTCTTTCTTATAGTGGTTGTTTAAACCACAATGAGTCATTCTTTCCAACCACAAACCACAGACAAAAGATTATTGCTAAATTTGTTGGCCTCATGAACACATCAGATACATGTATAATATAATGAAATGTAAGTCGCTTTGGGTAAAAGCATCAGCCAAATGCATAAAAATGTAAATGTAAAATGAAAAGTGTACAAAAAATGCATGGGTACCTGTGATATTAATAATTCCTATTTGTAAAAAGAAATTGACTACTTTAAAGTATTTTTAGTGGCATATTGCTGTGCATTTATCACTTTGATTGATTCTATGAGTTGAAAGTCTTTTTTTCTGGACAAAAAATCTGCACTGAAACAATAAACAATTATTAAATAGTATGTAATAAATCTTATTTTTTAACAACAAATACAAATCTGTGGTAAAACAGTGAATTGAGTCGGCTTTTCATTCAGATTTTTTGAAGTCGATTACAATCCCTGGTTTGGGAATCGAAAGAATTGAATCAAAGATACCAAGCTGCTGTTTTCGATTCTTGATTCAATTCTTTCGACTCCCAAACCAAGGATTGTTATCGACTCCAAAAAATTGAGAATCGAACAGCCCTAGTGTTGGCAGCTATTTTCAGATAGAAATGCAATTCACAAAATGGCAATGCAGTATGTAAAAATGACAATGCAATCGTTTATTTAAAGATATATCATTTCAGTTTCTGAATGATTATGTTAAGATATTGACTAAGACAACAAATACTGAAGGTGTTTATGATGAAAACGTGTATGTGCAAGCCGTTTAACGCTTTATCATCTCTGCAGTCGTCCGTGTTTTCAACACATCAAAACATAACACACGTCACATGTAATAAAATATTTTGTTGTGTCTTCATGCAAAGAATATAATTGTCACACTGATGGTTGCAAAACAAAGAATTTAAAGAATTTTTAAAGAGAAAGATTGTGGAAGTTGCGATACAACGAATATTTTGCTAAATCAAATACGGCGCCATCCGCTGATCAATATAGTGTGTGTACATTAAACCAGTGAAAACCAGACTTAAAATGTATGCTGCATGTATAATTATAGACAATAAACGTTTACCAGCCACGGCAGCAAATTCATCAGCTTTTAGATCCTGTTGGTCTCGAGACAAACTCAACGGAACAGACCCTAAATTCAGGTCTTTCCTGCTACAGCTGTTGATTATACGTTCCGCATTCTGCGCTTTAATTGAGTAAATAAAGACACTAGAGCAACATATGATATGATAACATAAACCGGGGAATCACAATAATGAAAGGTATCATGACACACTGAGAAAATGTGGGAAAATAACGTTTTGTTTTTCTTGTCATGAATGAATAAATTTAATTGCAATATCAGAACAGGCTTACCTCGTTTTAGGGCTGCACAATTATGGCATACTTGTCCTCTTTATATTGTAAACGCGCCTCTTGCGCATCCATCATGCAACCATGAGAACTACACAAGTCTAATTGTTAGTTGCTGGAATAAACTTTTTTAATGCACCGCAGCCATCTGCTTACGTGACCCAAATTTGAGAACCTTTGATGTAAATGACCATACTGCCAGTTAGTCTATTGTAGACATTTGGGCATGAAATAGCGGGTTCGCACAATCGTTCATTAAACACAATTTAATTTACATGTATGCATTTGGCAAACGCATTCATCCAAAGCGACCTACATTTCATTATCCTATGTATTTTTACATAGGTATGTGCAAGCCCCTGGGAACGAACCCACAACCTTGCGTTGTTAACGCAATGCTCTTACCACTGAGCTACAGCCAAAAATGTATTTAGTTTGTAATTTGGTCTTTATCCTATGAGTCCTAATAAATCCAACCTTTACTACTTCTAAAGTGGTTATTTTATAAAGAACGCCGCTATCTCACATAAAGAAGTTGTAAGAGCCATTTAGCTATTTGTTTGTTTATGTGGTGTCCAGTAGGGGTCGTCATTGCCTAATTGAAAGCACCATATAGGTGGAAACCTTCCCTCAGGTGATTGGTGTAGCTGGGGAGAAGGCGAACACAGTTTTTGATCGCTACGCTATAGGCTTTTTGTAACAAATAAAGTAAGTCTTTGTAAAGGTGAAAGACTGGTGGATTTGTTGACTGTTTGTATGGATATTGCTTACATGGAAATGAAGACCAGTAACTGTAAAATAAATCTACAACAAGAGCATTCTAACATCTTGTGTGGACATTCTAATTAAAAGCAAGTAAAATACAAGCACCGTCCAGCATCTCTCAGCTGCCTCAACAAGACTTGGCGGCTTTACAGAAGTCCCTGTATAGAGTGAATGACTGTGGGTCGACGTATATTCAGTAATTCAGCACCACCGTCATGGACAGCACCCGTTAATGTGACACGTAGGAAAGTCACCTCCTAATGTATAGTTCGGGGAACACACGATGAAAGGGTATACATGTAGTGAAGATATACCTTTAGAGTCTTTGTAGCACGCTTAGAGACAACTTCATGGGGAAACGCAGCCCAGTGATGTTACTTGAGGTTCAAAGCTAAAAAACTGTCAGAGATTGCCCTCTATCGGATTGTATTTATTTAGTGTATTTAAGGATATTAAACCTTAGGCGTATGAACAGCGTTGGGTGACAAGGTTAAAACAATAAAAGCAATGCATAAAACATTTGAACATCAAAATTTAAATGAAGACATTGTGATATGTTTTAATGCATTTCCAATGTCATCTTTATAACAAACCAAAAAAGTCAGCAGGTTTATTCTCTGATTTAATTTATTCTCATTCAAGGAACCATTGTTTGGGTCGATTCTCTCTCGTGATGTTGTTTTAATGACTGTATATTTTGAGAGTCAACAGTCAACTGACATAAAACGGATTGTCTTCAGTTATGTTTACATTATATGTATTAGGTCTATTTGATGTGACGTGTTAAAAATATAGCAATAGTAAACAATGTTGAAGCCATTTACAGCTGTGAACAAGCATAGAATTTTTTCTCAGAATTCTTCTACAGTATATTTTTTCAAATGGTCTGTGGTTGGAAAGAAATGCTGTGGTTTGTACAAAGCCTGTAAGAGATGGACCACAGGGTTCTGAGGAACACAAAAGATCAGACTATAAAAGATCCTTCATCAGCTGGTTACAGGTCATCATCCAAGATGCTCCAGATTGTGTTTCTTGTCACCTTGGCCATATTCTCTGCCGGTAAACCTGCACTGCTGTGATTCTAAAATGATTTCATATTTGACTTATGTTTACACTTTATGCCCAAGGTCTTTGTATATATTTCACATAAGTGTTTTCATTAAGATGCTACAGTATTTGAAAGACCGCATTTTAATAACCATTTTTCATTTATTACATTCAACAGCCCGTGCAGAGGAACTGGACTCCAATGAAATCCAATTTAAAGAGGTCGTTAGCCTATATTACGATAGAATCAAGTGTTAGGGGTGTAGTGGTCGAAGATGATGATGCTTTATCTGTTTTTGGTCCGATCCTCATCTGTGCAAATTTGATGTATTTTTTTCAGGAGTTGCAAAGGCTGAAGTTCAATTTTTTTTGCTCGCCATGCCTAAAACTTGTTGAAAAGGTGAAACAATTCATCATTCCTGATACAACACAGGTAGGTGCCACACAAATGAAGTAAATAAAAACAAATGGAAAAATGAATTAGTATGATATATTTACATATGCATGTAAATACAGTATGTGTAAAGATCTTTCAATTTCATATCATTTTCTAGGACAAAGTTAAGAGGCTTTTCTTTATCGCCTGTGATCAATTGCCTCTTTTCAAATCTGCCTGCAAATCCCTTTTGGAAAAACATGTGACCAAGATAGCTGGAATAATCAGAACTGCTGACCCAAAGACTGTCTGTATGAAGATCCATGCCTGCAAATCGGTATATGTTTTCATTTTAACAGAAAAAGATTTAAAAAATGCAACGGTGAAAAAATATGAGAAAAAAAACACCATTTGATTTTACTGTCAAATATGATAATGTTGTGTTTTTAGGATCGTCCAAGTGTTCTTCCACAAGAGTATTTTTTTAAGGGTGCAATATATCCCAGAAGTCTTTGAGTGATCCATAGCAACTTAATCTTGTTGAAATAGTCCTGTTTGGTTGTCACAGCTGACATTATATACCTTAACTTTACCAAAAATATTTTTATAGTGTAGTTTTCTATGAAGGTTTATGGACCGCTAGTGTAAGTAATAAACAAGGAGAGTAATAACAACATTTTCTTTGCTCTGCTTCACTCCCAGCTCAGAACCAGCTCTTTGTTGCATCCGATCGAGCGCATCGACAATCTCTGAATGAAGAGAAAAATATGTAATGATTTGCATGCATTAAAACATAAATAAATAAATATGCATTAAAAATGATTTGTGTGTCTTCAGTTTTTTGTAAACTGCAGCAAATATTTTCAAATAAGAAAACAGACTTAAAAAATTAAATTTTGACATGATTATGAACATTTTATTTAAGTTAAGATTGAAATAGAATAGAATAGCTTTTATATTGTAATTGTAGTTAGAGCAAACAACGAGACTCTTAGTGCACCTCTCGCAAAACATGAATCCACAACAACAACAAAACATATACTGTATGTGCCAGTTATACAAGGAGACAGACACAAACAGTCATAAGGTGCAGAAACAAATGTCAGAGCAACATATTTGGCTAATCGAATCGACTAACAAATAAAGACAACAGGAAGATCTGAAGTGCAGGGAGATCTAAAAATAAAGACAGAGCATAGCTGTGTTTTAGTTGAGTTTAGTTTGCTACTGATTTAATGTAAATAACTGTTTAAAATGTTTATGACCCTGGGATAAAAACTGTCTCTGAATCGGCTGGTATGTGTTGTGACTGATCTGTTCTGCCTACCAGATGGTAACAGTTCACATAGGCCATAAACAGAGTGAGCGCAGTCTCTGTTAATGCTTTGTGCCCTGCTAAGATAGCGTGCCAAGGCGACAGCCTCCAAGAGTGGGTACTGACACCCAATAATTAAAAATGTTTTTAGTTTGTAATTTGGTTTTATCCTATGAGTCCTAATAAATGCAACCTCAACTATTTCTAAAGTGCTTATTTTATACAGAACGCCGCTATCTCACACAAAGCAGTCCCTGTATAGAGTGAATGATTGTGGATCGAATGATATCCATTAATTCAGCACCACCGTCATGGACAGCACCCGTTAACGTGACACGTAGTAAAGTCACCTTCTAAGGTATAGTTACATAAAAGTAATGCATAAAACATTTGAACATCAAGATTTAAATGAAGACATTGTGATATGTTTTAAAGCATTTCAAATGTCATCTTTATTTAACAAACTGATTTAATTTATTCTCATACAAGGAACCATTGTTTGTGTAGATTCTCTCTCATGATTTTGTTTTAATGACTGTATATTTTGAGAGTTGACATAAAACGGATTGTCTTCAGTTATGTTTACATTATATGTATTAGGTCTATATACAATTTGATGTGACGTGTTAAAAAATATAGCAATAGTTAAAAATATTTGATGTTACAGCTATGAACAAGCATAGGAAGTTATGACAAAATATAGTACTTTTTCGACAATATTTTTTTCAAATGAACTGGGGTTTGTGGTTGGAAAGAAATAATGTGGTTTGTACAAAGCCCTTTAAGAGATGGACCACAGCTTCTGAAGAACACAGAAGATTATAAAAGATTCTGGGAACTGACAGCCGATCATTTTCAACGTCGTTCTCACCACCAGTGTTATTTCTCTTAAGGAGTCTCTGACCATGCCAACAATGAGAGCAGGCACTTCTATTAAATAATTAGTTATATAATTAATTATAATATCAAATGTATTAGGAGCACAGCAATGCAATTGTGAAATGTGTAATTTTGAAAAACAATTCAAAAGTTGATTTAATTTATCCGTCAAAACCTCTCAAGTTTCTCCCACTACTGCATCTTCAGACCTCTCTCCTCAGGTGATCCAGACCCAATTTATAAAACTCCACTATGGACAAAAGTGATGGGATTCATTGACCATTACACCAGCTATGAAGCATCAATTGATGTCAGGTTGATGGCTTGAGAAAGCCAACATACTGATGTTTGGCTTAAACTTATTCATATTATTAATTCTGTAAGGACCAGTCAAATATTGAAACAATAGCAATATTCAAGGTTAGCGGAATGAAACTGTTCTGAGCAAACTCTCCGCCTGTCCATAGAGCCTTTGACAGAAGAGAAGTGCAGCAATTCATGTCCCTCCACCCAGGGCTGTATCTAAACATTTGGAGCCCCTGGTCAACATTTATTTTGGAGGCCCCTTGCAGCACCCCCATCCCCTCCACCTTTTAGAATAAATCAAATCTTCTATTACACAGTAAAAATTTAACAATTTTATTAATATTATTAAATAGTCTGTTTCAATATGTCAGGATCCAGAACTTATTCCGGTCTCCAGCTTCTGGATGTCACTGTCTCCTCGTGTGGTGTTTCCCTAGTGTCATGTTTTCACCTGTTCCTCATTTGTCCTCTGTGTATTTAAGTTGGTCCCTGTTCACTGTCTGTTGCTCAGTCTTTAATGTTTTGTAACCAAGTTCCCCAGTCTCGAGTAGTTTGTCTTTGTGTGCTTCGTCTACTGTTGTTTTTTTGGTGTTCTGTGAGAACCTTATTAATTATTTTTGGATCTTACACTTTTTTCCCGTTTTTGGTGTATCATGTGGATTACCAGCATTTTTTAGTTAAGATTCTTTAAGAGAACTTTATTTTTTGTTATTTCTATTGTTACCCCTCTTTCCTGAGCCTCGTGGATTACCTTGTCCTCTGGGACAGTATTAAAAGGATCTTCTTTATTTTATTCAAGGCTCAGTGTGTGCGTCTCTCTTTGGGTTCATCATTCCTCAGTGGCTCCGGTGTGAAGTGTTCACTCACAACACTAGAGACCCGAGTTTGTGTCCTGGGCTTTGCGTACAATTTAAGCGCAATCGGGATTAAATATTTTGCAATAATTTTACAGTGACACAGCCATTACTTATCCACTCTTTTGGATGAGTTTAGTTTGGAAGAGAAGGAAAGAATGACAGATTATAAGGCCAAAGTAGGGGTTAACTAAATATTATTTCACCATTTGATTTTACTATATCAATAGAAATTATTTGTGCAACAAAAGAACATCAATGCATAGGTGTAGTAAAACTGGTTTCAGGTAGCCCAGTATATGAAGCAAATACTTTTATACTAAAACAAATATATATTTTTAGAACAAGCCATGATCTGTGTCGCATATCGTGGTGGTCGCGTTTTATTTCTTTTTGATTGACTGCTAAACTGAGGCATACCAGATGACAGCAGTTATCTAGAAGTTACATAATATAAACAGTAAGACATATTGGCTAATTATTTCACCACCCTTATTACACAAAACAGGGAACTTAATGGTGGTCGCAGCCCTGCATGCAAAAACATAGACTACATGTTGCGTTAGACCGTGTGAATATGTCAACTGTGTGAATCTCAAACTAAATGTAGGCCAAGCAGAGTTGTGCACTTAATATTATATGTCATATTTTTAGAACTGGTTGAAAGTGACCTTTCTAAAGATGCCAATGTCAGACTCTCACTCAGTTTTAGATTTACATTAATGATTTGAAGAAAAAAGGAGTGAAGTGGGAGCTTATAATAAACAAGGCAATCTGAAGAATGATATTCATTTTATTATAGCCCTGGCCTTTCTCTCGCATCCTCAACATCTGCTGTAAATATGTCAAACCAATAGAAGGCATAGACCGTGTTTTCATTAGGCTATTATATATATATATATTATAGCTATTATTTTACTTGTTAAATTATGTTATAAAATAATTATGCTTAATTTTCGAATAATACAATAATATACATAACATAACATGACATAACATAATATATAATCATTTTAGTAAAAGTGAAACTCAAAATAAGCAGAAACAGCATTTCAAATATTCTCACAATAAATCAGAAAATAAGACATGGCTTGGAATATGAAGTTTGGAGTTTTGCAGATAAAGATAAATTATCTCCGGGTGACACAGCTTTTAAAGGTCCCGGCAATTCTAGAAAGTGCTTCTTGCTCAAATAATGTGAATTGAACATGGTCAACGTACTTCAAAAGTTGCCAGACACAGCCCTCTATTGGGTTGTATTGGTAGTTAAGCATATTTACAACAGCACACACTGATATTCAACCTAAACTAAGACCATGAACGTTGGGTGCAATGGATTTCTTTAAAAAAAGAATGAACGTATGCAATTACCAAACATTTGTCAGTCACAAAAATGTGTAAATATGTTTTTTAACCACTCAGACTAAAACATCAATGAACTTTTATTTGCTGTCATTCAGACTTTTAAGTCTATAATGTTTTTGCCACTAGGCAAGGCAAGGCAAGGCAATTTTATTTATATAGCACATTTCATTCACAGTGGCAATTCAAAGTGCTTTACATAGAAGAAATAAAAATAATAAAAAGAAATAAGAGTAATTAAAACAGTTTATAAAAATAAAATACAGTACAGTACAGACAGTCGGACGAACATTGGCACAGTGCTCATTCATTAAATGCATAGCTAAACAGATGCGTTTTGAGTCTGGATTTGAAAGTGACTATTGTAGGAGCACATCTGATCTCCTCTGGAAGCTGGTTCCAGCTGCGGCTGGCATAATAGCTAAAAGCAGATTCGCCATGCTTTGAGTGAACCCTTGGTATTTCTAGCTGATATGATCCTAGTGATCTGAGTGATCTGTTGGGTTTATATTCATTGAGCATCTCTGCAATGTATTGAGGTCCTAGGCCATTGAATGATTTATATACCAGTAATAATACTTTAAAATCAATCCTAAATTTAACTGGGAGCCATTGTAAAGACCTGAGGACTGGTGTGATATGTTCATATTTTCTAGTTCTGCTCAGAATCCTGGCGGCAGCGTTCTGTATGAGCTGCAACTGTCTAATGGTCTTTTTGGGAAGGCCAGTGAGGAGTCCATTACAGTAATCCACCCTGCTGGTGATGAAAGCATGAACAAGTTTCTCTAAGTCTTGTCTGGAAACAAAGCATCTAATTCTTGCAATATTTTTCAGATGGTAGTATGCTGATTTGGTTATTGCTTTGACATGACTACTGAAACTAAGGTCTGACTCTAGTGTCACACCAAGATTCCTGACTTGATTTTTAGTTGTTTGACCCTTAGAGTGAAGGTATGCGTTCACCTTGAGAACTTCATCTTTGTTTCCAAATGCAATGACTTCAGTTTTGTCTTTGTTTAATTGAAGAAAGTTTTGACACATCCAATTGTTGACTTCATCGATGCATTGGCACAGGGAGTCAATGGGGCTGTAATCGTTAGGCGATAGGGCTAAGTAGATATGTGTGTCGTCTGCATAGCTGTGGTAAGCAATTTTGTTCTTTCTCATTATTTGGCTCATTGGGAGCATATACAGGTTGAACAGGATTGGCGCAAGAATTGAGCCTTGAGGGACTCCGCATGTCATGGATGTCCACTCAGACTTATGATCTCCTATACTCACATAATCACCTCTCCCATCTAAGTATGACCTGAACCATTTTAGGACTATCCCAGAAAGCCCCACCCAGTTTTCCAGCCTGTCAAGAAGTATGTTATGATCGACAGTGTCAAATGCAGCACTGAGGTCGAGTAGTATCAGCACTGATAATTTGCCTGAATCAGTATTTAAGCGAATATCGTTTATTATCTTTATGAGCGCTGTCTCTGTGCTGTGATGTGGTCAGAAACCAGATTGAAAATTGTCAAAGTATCCATTCGCGCATAAGAATTTATTCAGCTGATTGAAGACAACTTTTTCAATGATCTTGCCTATGAAAGGAAGATTTGAGATCGGTCTATAGCTGCTTAATATGGTCTTATCCAGATTGTTCTTTTTCAGGAGGGGCTTTACAACTGCAGTTTTCAGGGAGTTTGGAAAACTCCCAGAGAGAAGTGAGGCATTTACCACTTCTAGAAGATCTGCTTCTAAACTGTTTAACACACTTTTGAAAAATGATGTGGGAAGTGTGTCAAGAGAACAGGTTGATGTTTTAAGGTGCTGTACGGTTTCTTCCAAAATTGTGCCATCAATTTCTTTGAAGTCAGACATAGTAACAACTTTCTCAGGTGGTTTGATTATCTGTCTAACCCCAGGGCAACTCAAGGATGTGCTGATCACCTTTCTGATATTATTGATTTTCTCACAGAAGAAAGAAGCAAACTCACTGCACTTGTTGTCTGAGAGCATTTCACTGGGAATCTGGTTTGGCGGGTTTGTCAGTCTCTCTACAGTAGCAAAAAGAGTGCGTGTGTTGTTTAAATTACTGTTTATAATATTTGAGAAGAAAGTCTGTCTAGCTTTGCCTAGTTCCATATTAAAAGCATGTAGGCTGTCTTTGTAGATGTTATAATGGACTACAAGTTTTGTCTTCCGCCATATGCGTTCTGCCTTTCTGCATTTTCTTTTCATATTTTGCACTGCTGTTGAGTTTCTCCAAGGTGCTTTTTGTCTGCCACTCTTCTTCCTGACTTTCACAGGAGCAATATCATCAATTACAGTTTTAACTTTTGAGTTAAAGGAATCAAGGAGAAAATCAACAGAGTCTGCATATATGCTTGGTGTTAAGGATATAGCCTTCATAAATAGTACACTAATGTTCTCATTTAAGCATCTCTTCTTGACAGACACAGATCTAGCTTCAGTGGCAGGAGAGATCAATATATCAAAGAAAATACAGAAATGATCAGACAGTGCTAAATCCTTGATAACAATCGATGAAATGTTTAGACCCTTACTGATAAGTAAATCTAGAGTGTGCCCACGATTGTGTGTGGGTGCATGTACATGCTGAGTAAGATCAAAAGTTTTTAAAACAGTATTGATTTCTTTTGCCATATTGGTTTCTGCATTATCTATGTGGATGTTAAAATCTCCAGCAATGGCAAAACAGTCAAACTCTGAGGTAATTGTCGATAACAGTTCTGTAAAGTCCTCAGCAAAGGCTGGAGAGTATTTTGGAGGCCTGTAAATAATGATAAGTAAAATGCGTGGAGCACCTTTTAACACAATACCCAGATATTCGAAAGACAAGTAATTCCCAAATGATTTTTGCTTACATTGATAGATATCTTTAAAAAGAGCCGCTAGACCCCCACCTCTCTTAACAGCTCTGCAGACACTCATAAAAGTAAAGTTAGGGGGGGCTGCTTCGTTTAGGATTGTTGCACTGCAGCTGTCTTCTAGCCAGGTTTCATTCAGAAGCATAAAATCCAGATTGTTTGTGGTTATTAAGTCGTTGACTAGAAGTGATTTATTTTTAAGTGAGCGGATGTTAAGGAGTGCTAACTTAACAGTCTTACTTTTCCCCACAGCAATATTAGTTTGACGTGTAATAGGCACCAGATTAGTTAGGTTTGCAGTACGGCTATTGAAGGCCTTAGACTTTCTATCTTGTAATAGAACAGCAATAGAGGAAGATGCAGGCACACTGGGTTCCCGCTTGTTCTGTAAACATTTGAGAAAGTTACTGTTATCAAAACGGGGACCCGACACACATCACTGAGAGCTGGTATCAGTTGTTTTCGGTTCACCTCGAGCAGATGAAGGAAGGTATGGGGCCTGGCGTTGTGGCAGAGACCGAAGAAATCTCACAGGAGCGGTAGGGCGAGCTGGGCCCGCAAGCTTTGCTGCAGGCTTCGAAGTCGGTGGTAATGGAGCCTGTCTTTTTTTGGTTGTTATCTGGGGGCTTGCAGCAAAAGAGTGGGATAGTCTGGTTCCAGCATACACCAGTTCTTCCATTTTCTGTGAGAAGCACAGAAGGGGCGAGGCTGGAGAGAGGGAAAAGGTGTCTGGTGAAAGGTCCCGTTGCTCTGCTGTTATCGGAGGTTGTGATATGCTGTCCTGGCTTCCCTGGCTGTTTTCCAGGAAGTCGTCCTTGGGTGCTGAATCTTCAAGCAGTTCTGATATGTCTGTCTGTGATGAGCTCTGTGGGCAGGGCTCAGCTGAGATTGTGTCCGTGAGCAGAGGTTGTTGTGGTGGAGTGGTGTTATCATGTCCATTTTGCTGCTGAAGTGAAGTCCCATGGTCATTCATACTGTGTCCAGATGTGTGTGTGCCGTTCAGATTGAGTGGATTGGCACAAACTGCAGAAGGATGATTGAGGGAGAAGTAAATATTATCCTTTAACACTATTGAACCAAGTTTGTTTGGGTGATGCCCATCCCGATGAAAGAGTTGTCTCTGACTCCAGAAAAGATTGAAATTGTCAATGAAGTTCACTCCTTTTATATTGCAGGTTTTTTGCAGCCACGTATTTAGCCCAAGTAACCGTGAAAACCTGTTTGTTCCTCTTGCTGGGAGAGGTCCACTGATGAATGTTTGAACTTTCAGTCTTTCAAGTGTTTCAAAAAGTTCATTGAAATCCTTCTTAAGGAGTTCTGACTGCTCTTTATGAATATCATTCTTCCCCACATGAATGATGAGTCGATTTGCAGTCTTATGTTTCATCAGAATATTCTGAAGTTCCCTGTTAACATCAGAAGTTGTTGCTTGTGGAAGGCAGCACGTAGTTGTATCCCTGCCGCTAATGTTTCTGATTATGGAGTCCCCCACTATCAGAGTCCTGGGCTCTGCTGCTCTCTGAGCGGAGTGCCGATGTCTGCTCAACCTTGAGCGCCAGTTAGCATCCGTGTTAGCTACTGGCCCATTCAGTCTGTGTTCGATTTGGGGATTCCTCATTTACATTCATTAGCACTTCAAATCTGTTCTCAAGATGTATAGGCGGTGGTAGGAGACTAGTGTTTGCAATCCTTGTCAGAGCTGTATCTGGGGTAGAGGATGCTACTGCAGTAATATGTGATGCTCGTGACAGTCTGATGTCTCGAGTGCCTTTGGGTCTCGCTCCCTGTTTGTGCCATCGATTAGTAAGTCGATCGGCTTGTTTCTCTACCTGTCGAGGAGCACTAGTTTCATGGGACTCACCGGTATGCTGAGGGTGTCCATGACGAAGCTCCGTTGTGTGCTCCGTCTGGTTTGGTGGTCTCGTAAGTAACTTTGTTTCAAGAACTGCAATCCTTTGTAAAAGTCTGTGGCAGTTTGTGCAGCAAGTAGATTCCAGAGGAGGCATTTTCTCTTATCCTTTGGGCAGTTGTGTTTTCCTTTCCCGGAATGTAAGCTGGTCGGGTAAAAAAATTCTCAGTTTTTGTAGTAATCCAAACTTTGTCGTATGAGCACTGTGCTGATTTGCTAAAGTTAAAATTAGGTGATAAAAGGAAATAAAATAAAAGAAGAAATAGGAGATAAAATGTCAGAGCGATAGAGCAAAGCGCGGAGCAGTAAGCGAGAGCGTCCGAACAGTAGCTGAGCAGGAAGTGTAATCCTGCGTCTAGTGTAAACACTAGACAGCGCATTGCAGCTGACGCTCGTTTATTTCGGTAACTTTTAATAAGTTTAATTTAGTTGTTGTTTGTAATTCTACTTTTTCATCATACGTATTAAAATATTTTTTATAAAAGTGCTCTGTAGATGATTTTCTCATAAAATAATTGAACTATTTAAACTGAACTACTTTCACCTGCTTTCATAGCTTGCCGATGAAATCTCTTGGGGGATTTTGACAAACATCTTTATCTTGGTCCTGCTTTCAGTCAAAGAGACAGTCCTAATCTAAAGCCAATCCATAACCCAAGATCTATTCTACCTTCAACTCAGACAGAGTTTAGGCTATATTTTGACAAGATACTTTTCTTGGCTACACTTTACAGTCAGGTTCTGTTCGTAAGCATGATCATCAACAAATGCACCAAAGAACAGCAGATTCAGCATTTGCTGATATTAAAAAGTTATAATTGTTTATTGCTTGTTTACGTTAGGTCATTGTGCATCTACTAATGTTAACATATTCTGGAGATAGACATGGCGCCACAATCAAGTACCAAAGTGCTTTGTAGCAGCAGTAAAGACAAAGAGACTGGCAGCAAAAGTCATCCCCCACAATGCCCAGGCTAACTCGCTAAAACACAACTCTATATTCAGGAGGGGCAGAAAACAGGGGCACAGCCCTTATCCTAGGATTCAGGTCTACAGAGTATAGCCAGGGGGAAATGTGAGTTGATTTAAACCACAGACTTACTTTCCCCTTGGAAATCACAGCAAGCAACCTGCGGCCGGACATTAGGACAGTCATCATAGTTCAGTTGACTGTACCATTAATGAAGCGCTTGAAAGAAAGAATCTCCACTATAACAACTTGGCAGCGGTGGCTGAAGATCGGTGGTCAGTATGTTTGTGTGGATTTTGGTAATGTGTTGTACTGTTATGCCATACGGGACCAGAGGCACTGAGCATGCATTAACGGTGCCAGTGGTCTAGAACAGCCAAGTTCTACCAGCATGTAAAGTGTTCCACAAGGGGGGAGAAGACTCTGGATCATGTCTACACCAATATTAAGCACGCATACAGAGCCATACCCTCCCCCACCTCGGCCAGTCAGACCATCTTTCCCTCCTGCTTTCCCCAGCCTCTCAGACGCAGGGCCAGGCCCACCATAAAGTCTGTTACAACCTGGTCTAGAGATGCACTCTTCAAGCTACAAGACTGCTCTCATTCGACAGACTGGGACTTATTTGTACACCAGGAGTTGGGGACATTCACAGGAACGGTACTGGACTATATCCAGTTCTGTATCGGAACTGTGACTGTGGAAAAAACATCCGGGTCTTCCCAAACCAGAAACCCTGGAGGACCAGCCAGGTACGTACACTCCTCAGGGTCCGCGACACTGCCTTTAGGTCTGGGGACAGTACTCTGTACAGAGCGGCTCGAGCCGACCTGAAAAAGGGTATAAAAAGAGCTAAGGCGGACCACAGACTGCGCATCGAGTCTCATCTGTCCAGCAACAACACACGGGAGGTGTGGCGGGGCATAAAAGACATCACAAACTTCATAGGCGGGGATGCGCCTATAGCTGACCTGAGTGCGCCGCTTGCAGAGGAGCTAAATTGCTTTTTTGCTCGCTTTGAAACACCTTAGCAGCACTCATCTGCTCCAGTTCTCCCATCACCTGCAATTACCTCCCACATCACTTCACTCACCGTGCAGGAAAATGAAGTAAGACGGGTGCTCTTGGCAGTGAACCCCAAGAAAGCTGCCGGCCCAGACGGAATTCATGGCAAGGTCCTCATAGGGTGCGCCTTCCAGCTTGCCCCCACCTTTACCACGATCTTCAACCTCTCACTGGCCCAGGCAGTCATCCCGCCATGCCTTAAATCATCCATAATCATTCCAGTGCCAAAGAAGTCTCCCATCACAAGCCTGAACGATTACCGGCCGGTGGCCCTTACCCTGGTTATCATGAAGTGCTTCGAGAGACTGGTCCTTCACCACATAAAGGATCATCTCCCCCCAGACTTCGACCCCCACCAGCTTGCATACCGTGCAAAAAGATCCACAGAGGACGTCATCTCCGTAGCTCTCCACTCTGCACTGAACCACCTGGAGCAACAGCAGAGCTACGTTCGGATGCTCTTTGTGGACTACAGTTCAGCCTTCAACAGTATAATACCAGACTTGGTCCCCACCTATCCTCCACCCGCATGCTGAGCATCGGCTCCCCACAGGGCTGTGTGCTGAGCCCCCTCCTGTACTGTCTCTACACCTACGACTGCAGTCTGGCCAACAACGACAATCTCATTGTCAAGTTTGCGGACGACACTACAGTGGTCGGACTCATCTCTACTGGGGGGGAGGCAGCCTATAGAGAAGAGGTTGTGAAGTTGGCAGCCTGGTGTTCAGAGAATAATGTCACTCTGAACACCAAGAAGACCAGAGAGATCATAATCGACTTCAGGAAGCACAGGACCGACCCAGCCCCCCTATACATCAATGGCGAGTGTGTGTAGAGGGTTCATTCTTTCAAGTTTCTCGGCGTCCTTTTCTTCGCCGACATCTCCTGGACAAAGTACATCATAGCAGTCTGCAAGAGGGCTCAGCAGCGCCTACACTTCCTGAGAGTTCTTAGGAAGAACAATCTGAACTCCAACCTGCTGCTAATGTAACGGAGTGTAAATTGTTAAATTACTGCATAAATGGGGACAGCGCCATCTGTCTGATGCGTGATGGCATTTAGTGTATGGAATAGGGACAGCCCACAGCAGAGATAACGAGACATGCTGTGGGTAAGTTGTATGTTCTGAGCAGTCAGAGAATTAACAGTTAAAAGTGTCCAAAACACATAAATAACCCCTTTATTGTGGATTTATCCTGCAATTAACTTGTAAGGTATCTTCTGATGTGTGTTTGGCGTCGAGTGTGTTATTTTATATCGAGTTATTTTGACTTTGTATTACGAGGCACAATCGCAATTAATTTTGAAGTGAAACCCCTATTTCCACGTTTATTTCTCCATTGTGCAGGTAATGTGTATAAAATGTATTGTTATAATTTGTTTTATGGATTAATTACTTTATTCATGTAGAATAGTACATGATCACCGCTGGGTGGAGATGTTTCCCTTTATATTGAATTTCATTTAATTATTCTGTTTTTATTAAATTGATTTGTGATTAATTCACTGAAAATTCATTGTTAATCTGCAACATTGTACTCCATATACGATCACAACGCTAAAAAATGATTACATTCATTTACAAGAAAGAGTACTGTCTAAAAATATACGGAGCAGAGATAACGAGACATGCTGTGGAACTGCTTTATTCTCTGTGAAGTGAAACCCCTATTTCCACGTTTATATCTCCATTGTGCAGCTCCACTCGGCAGAAAGACCGCCCAGGCAAGACCGTCACACTAACCTTCTACCATTCATCCATCGAGAGCCTGCTGACATACTGTATCACAATATGGTACGGCAGCTGTACCGTTGCAGACAGCGAGAGGCTTCAGAGGGTTGTAAAGGCAGCACAGAAGATCATTGGCTGCCCTCCCTGAAGGACATTTACACCTCCCGGTGCCTAAACAGAGCTCTAACCATCACCAAGGACAGCTCCCACCCTGGTTTTGACCTATTCAAACTGCTCCCCTCAGGGAGGCGCACAGGTGTCTCAAGGCCAGAAAAAACAGACTCAAAAACAGCTTCTTCCCAAGAGCAGTAACTATTTTGAACTCTCACATGCACTGTTCGTAATTCTAACACGCCAACCCTCGGACTCTATTATGTAATATACCAATGATTGGCTACTGTGCAGAGACCTATCAATGTGCAATATCCCAACCTATTATTGACAATAACATATTATATTTATTAGACGTATTTATTGCAAATGTACACATTCCTCAGGTCTGCACACCCTTACCTTCCCTTGTTTTAACTTATTAATGTATGTCCTGTGTTTTATATTGTCTGGAAATGTATACACTTTCCAGGCTGCACATCTTATGTCCTTTTCTTTGTAATGTAATTTGTAGTATTTATTTCACTGCCAGTGGAGTCAGCTATTGAATCTCATTGTACATGTACAGTGACAATAAAGGCATTCTATTCTATTCTTAGCCAACGCGGTGGCGTTTATTAGAGGTCTGCTACTTGACCCGAGCCCGATGGGTCCCAAAATCCACCTGCGGTGGGCCTCCTTTGGCTAAGAGTGTCTTTTGATTAAGGGCCGAAACACCCAATGAGGTTGAGTGCACAGATGATGATGTGCCGCATTGATGGGCACCATACAAAGGACACTATCAGCAGCATTATCAGCAGCACCTGACCAAAAGGCATCTTTCACCCAGGATAAGGGATGTGATGAAAGTGGGATCGGACTCACAACTCATAAGATGTCTCTCTGATAATAGCAAGTAAAGGTAAGTATGCTATGCATTTCTATTATCAATTATCCCCAAAACACAGAGGATGGCTACCCGACCAACTCAGTGAAACTGCTCAGACCTCCTGTCCTCTATTCATATTCTTGACTGCCTTCCTGTCATTCATAAGGCGTGGGAAATGTACCTTTGGACAATTCAACTGTGCTGAAATGGTGGCATTATAACACCTAGTCGTTTTAAGCGAATGTGTTGAGTGACAGTTCATGCTTACCAATGTTAACAAATGAAACTTTATTGGAAAGTGTTACCTCTTTATAGAAAAATCAGGTAACAAATATGTTTTCAATGCAAGCCTCTGAAAAACTCAACATAAAGGAAAACAAGAAAAAACGTTTAAATGTTATAAAAATGAACGTATACAGAGTACAGAAATGTTACTTCTGACAAATCAAAGACGATGCGTGAAATTAGTTCTAAGAAGTGTACATTTAAACCATTACACCCTTAACTAATAAATAATGACAACAGTTTCACTCGTTCTCGAGTTTAACACATAATTTTTGAGACAGCACTGGGATACAGGAACACAGCACTATGAGTCAAGTCAGAAGCTCATTTATCAGTGAGATTAAATATCAGCAGTTCATCTCCACATACAAGTGTGCTTGAGTATATTGTTGTATCATCACCATATCTTCTTGAAGAAACATCTGTCTAGTCATGACAGACTTATTGTTTAAGAAACACTTGAGAAATCAAATGCATTTTAATAACAAAGTTATGGTCCATATATTCAAAACAACTATAATTTACTCTGTTAATACTTGATAGGCCTAACAGAGTAATCAGAAAATCTAAATATTCTAAAAGCTATTAACTGTTAGATTCACTTTTTACATTTTGATTTCAAGGTTGCTACATTGTTTTGTTAATTCATAATTTTACTCTCTTTCAGGGATACTTTTACCATCTGTCTAGGGACTGCAGGTTGGCCTACTCTGGCAAATTGACAGAAATGTTAATTAATATGCATTGTCCCTGTAATAAATAAAATAAAGGACAAATAGCTTGTTAATTTTCATCATAAAATGTTGCATACTTAAGTATGTTTTATTCTATATATATATATATATATATATATAGTAAATTAAATTAAATTAAAATGAGAAAAAACTATTTAATGTTATACCTCAGCTATCCAATAGTGGACTGTAGTTGACCGTTTCTAGATCATAGGAGCAGGTTGTGACAGCCATCTTGTGACTGGAAGAATCCACAGATAAATGAATGGCTAAAAATGGCCTTTGGGTTTAACATTATCATCAAACTGAATCATATTTTATTAGGGCTGTAGCGGTACATGTATTCATTCCGAACCGCCAGCAGCACAGCCCCGTGGGCCAGTCGAAAAAGAAGAAGTCGAGGAGGAGGGCACTGCCAAGTCCTGCCCAGCCAGTCCCCCAACCAGCAGCTCAGCCGGTTACTCGCCAGCCAAGCCTGCCACTACCAAGTCCCCCGGGAATCCGCTCTTTCACCCCAACCTTTCTTATTTCTTGTTTGCCATTGTTGTGTTTTACCATGTTTTGTTGGATTCTGTCGGTTACTCAGTCTGTCTTGTCACGTTTGTCTGCCCCTTGGTAAACCCCTGGGGGTGTTCATTAAGGGGGGGCTTCTGTCACGTGGGCCTCGTGTTCTGTGTGGAGAGAAACACATAATTGTCAGTCATGACATAATGTGTGTTCTTTCCGGTCTCACCCCTCTCAATTCTTCGTTAGCTTCCCTTCAGTGTTCCATTACCTACACCTGTCCCTTATTAATTACCCTTTGTTAGTTCCCCTATATTATGCCCTTGTGTCTTCTGTCCTGTGCTCATTTGTTTTGTTCCTTCATTCGATTGCTGTCGTCGTGTCATATTGCTCCCGGTGCAAGACATTGAACATCTTATTTCCAGGCTGTAAATCATCACAGTCTAGTCTAGTCTAGTCTAGTCTAGTCAGCTTTATCAAGTGTTGTGTAGTCTGGAAATGGAGATGGTGGTCTAGTGGGTTAAACCACTGAACTGATAAATCAAAAGGTTGCTGGTTCGATTCCAGCAGCCACCACCAGTGTGTCCTTGAGCAAGACACTTTACTCCATGTTGCTCCAAGGGGATTGTCCCTGTAATAAGTGCACTGTAAGTCGCTTTGGATAAAAGCGTCTGCCAAATGACTAAATGTAAATGTAGTCTAGTGATGGTTAATCTGCGTTTCTTTTTATTTCTTTTATTATCCCTTGTGATTATTGCTTCACCCCCTCATGGTTCTTTGTTTTGTGTTCTGTGTTAAAGGGCCGCTATCCCAGAAAATGGACTTTTAAATATTTATCTACCAGAAATTGAGTCACCAGCGTGTGTGCAGAAACACCCTGTTATTATACAAATCCATCTATTCTTCTCTTTGTAATTTCCTTTAAACCACAACAGTGACAAAAACAGGATGTTGGGGATCCCCTATCAATCTGATGTCACATTGTTTATGCCTCCCCATGACTCCGCTTTATGAGCACATAGTTTCACCTTCCCCCATAGACACTCTGTCAGCCATTTCCAGGTAAGAGCAGATGTAGCCACTAGCCAGCGACAAAAATGTCTAAAAAACAACAAATGTGTGCTGTTTATGGATGTAAAAATGGAACATAAAAGGAGGCCGGGAGGAGACCTGTCAGACGAGCCCAAGTTCGTCAGATGGGCACGCCATCTTCCTGTGTGTACGGGGCGGAGACTGGCATGGCATGCCAGTCGCCAAGTTCAATGGCCTTTTAAAAGTACAATCAGAGATTATAGGTTCTCAAGTTCAAACCCAATTCTATCAGTTGGACACAACGTCGAGAGACCAACAGACAGGGAATGTAAAATTCTTAACTGCAGCGTTGGTGTGCATATGCAATTATTAAGAATAAAGAGCTGTGCATGGAAAAGATCTGCTCTCAGAGGTTTATTATCAATGCTAAGAGTAACCAGACAGAGGAATTAGTGTTCATGGATGAAAGAGAGATGTGAACCTCAGCAGCCCAGTTTGTGTGGCCGTGTTGTGTTGGTGTGGTGGTCTCTTACAGCGAGAGAGATGCTCAGGAAAAGTTATTTCAAACATTTTTTAAGATATTTAAAATCATTTCAGTCATGTGTTTCCAAACTTTCGACTGGTACTGTATATTGAAAGTTCTGATTGTTAAAAGATTGTTCTGCGAACTGTTTTTCTTTTTGAAGAACCCAAGAGGTTTTTTTTATCTCTGTCCCATTTTTTTTAAGTGTTGCTGGCATCAAAATTAAAATAAGTTTAAAATCTTATATACTGTAGAGTTGTGGTCAAAAGTTTACACACCCCTTGCAGAGAAAATGTTAAAAATGTATGGAAAGTTAGTTTTTTAATGAATACTGCCCTGTTATTTCACGTGACAGACATTTTCATAAAGTTTCCATTCCATTCCATTCTCTACCGCTTATCCGAACTACCTCAGGTCACGGGGAGCCTGTGCCTATCTCAGGAGTCATCGGGCATCAAGGCAGGATACACCCTGGATGGAGTGCCAACCCATCGCAGGGCACACACACTCACTCATTCACTCACGCACTCACACCCTACGGACAATTTTTCCAGAGATGCCAATCAACCTACCATGCATGTCTTTGGACCAGGGGAGAAAACCGGAGTACCCGGAGGAAACCCCCGAGGCACGGGGAGAACATGCAAACTCCACACACACAGGTCAGAAGCGGGAATCGAACCCCCAACCCTGGAGGTGTGAGGCGAACGTGGTAACCACTAAGCCACCGTGCCCCCCTTCATAAAGTTTTTAACACATATTATCTACATTTATATAAGTAAGGCAGTTCAAGACTTAACACACCTGCACGACTGGTTCCTAATACTGTACGACGTTACCTGAACCATCAGTGACATTTTTCTTGTAGTTGTTGATCAAACTGTTGTCTGAAGGATTTTTCTGAAGACCTGTGGACAGTTTAATGGTGTAACTCCTTCACAATCTTTGCTTTTTCAGCATCTTCTGCATTATTTACCCTTTTTCATCTGTGACTAGATGATGAGATTCATCTTTTTATTCTAAGTAGAATTGAGAGACTCATACACTACTGTTACAAAATATTCAAACATGCCATGATACTCAAAAAGTCAACACTACATTCAAAAGTCGAGTGCATGTAAACCTTTAGGTAGGGTGAGCAGTTTAATTTTTTTTATTTTGTTGAAAATTAAAAAATATATATATTTAGTAACGCCTTCCAAAAGCTATAAAATGTTTGCGGAAGGACAAAAAAGTTTGACAAATTATAATTTTCAGAGTTTGACACCCACCTAACTTTTAATATATTGTGTGGACTTCTTGAGCGTCAGGGGATGATTGTATATTTTGTAATAGTTGTGTATTAGTTTCTCGATATTCCTCAGTGTGAAAAGATTCATCTAAACAATATACAGTCATTAGTTGACAGAGATCAAATATGTGGAAGACGCTGAAAAACAAAGATTGTGGAGGATCTGGAGGATTTCTCAGCAGACCACTGGACAATTGATTAGCTCAGATCAAACCACACTTCAACAGCTATCACAAAAGGTGTCATTAATTGTTAAGATAACATCAAACTGTATTAAGAATCAGGTGTATGTAAACTTTTAAACTGGCTTACTTTTATGAATGTAGTTATAATTCATAAAATACTTTTGTAAACATATGTTATCTGAAATAACCAGGCCAATTTTCTTCAATAGATTCAATCTTTAACAGTTTTCAGATTCTGCAAGTTAAATTTAAACTCTGGACCACACGGACAGTATGTATGTATGTTAAATGGGATTTGAATAGTTTGCAAGTCATTTCTTTTGTTTTTTATTTACAGTTTGAATGGCAAGATTTTGGTAAATGGTACAGTAAATATTGTTTTGTTTTATTAGAATGAGATATACTGACAATAACTTATCATTGAAACATCCTAAAACACTTTCCAAATGTTCTCATTGTAAGCTTAGTAAATAGTAAGACATGAGTGTTTAACTTATTTGACTTTTTGTGCAGCAACTATCAAATGAAAGACAAGATGGACAATGCCACTGTTTTCTGTATTGTTTTATGTATTAATGTAATTGTTTTAATCTGCTTCATAAAGGGAAGAAGGATCAACAGACGAAGCCCTTGATAAATCAATTTACTGTAATGTGCAATTTTATTATGAATGTATGTTTACATTAAAGTAGTGGACAACACTGATAATTGTTTATTATTTATTTATACATTTGTTTATTCTTTTTCACTCATTCACAAAACATAATCGCATGCGTTTACGTTGACGGCCCTAGTTTTAATATATTGTCGACGAAACGATACCAATAGGCCTATGTGTGTTACCCTACTATTGCATGAAAATTACTTAAAGAATTAAATGTAAACTTTTATCTCGGGAAAATATCCTTACCGCTGTATCTATACGACCCGCCATCTTGCTCACAACGTGATTTGTTTGATATCTCGCGTTGTTCAGTGTGATTTGAACAACTACAGGTGACGTCACATCTCTCGCACTCAGCAGAGTCACTCATCTCAATAGAACCCGAGTCGACCAATCAGGAGCTCTTATCATGACTCCTACTTGAAGTTTCTTCTCAGTGCTGTTTTAACCGAAAACGACGACGGATCAAACAAAACTTGCTTTCAAGTGTTTACAGACAGAGAATCGTGAATAAGACCGAGTTAAAGAGTTTCATATGGCGTCTTCATCAAATCGAGTTAAACCAGACGACATGGAAAGAAATACAGGTGGGTCATTCTCTAACTTAGGATACATTTAATGTCAGTAAATAAGCACAAGAGCACTGTCCTTTCTCAGTGGAACATTAAGTGTCTCAATATAGTCTATTAATTCAACATATCTGTTATCTGCAGAGCTTAAACATGAACTGTTTTTTTAAGTTAAAACATGTTTTTACTTCAGAGATTGTCAACTATGTTACGGACAAACAGGGTGTTATAAAAACCATTCAATTCAGTCTTGCACTTGAAATTAAGCGCAATTTAAAAGGCTATTGAGTCTATGTCTGCCACAAATACAATTGTTATTTAAAATTATTTTCATAATCAACCTTTTTTTAAAGATGAACATGCAATGCATTTATAACTGTCCTTATGGACAAGGATGTTTTTCATCATAAATCTCCATTAAAGTTATTTTTGATCATTAAAATATTTGTTATAGTAAACTCAAACCTATGCAAATAAGTAGAATGCTTAAAAATGTCAGCAACATCAATATTGGCTATTTTAACTTTAAAAATCTTAGTGTAACCTAGTTGACTGGACATATTGTTAACCATGGACAATATTTTATTCATGAGACAGAATTTAATTAGCAAAGTTGCTTTCGGTGAAAACCTCTTATTTTAAATGTAGAATTATTTAACAGTACAGAAATGCACATAATTCCACAGAGAATACATTGAAATGCACACTAACAAAACTTTCAATTCACAAAGACAAAGACAGTGACGTAAAATCATCCTTTATGCATTAAAAAATCTGAAATGATCAAACACTACACGCATAAATTCATGGGAAATTGAATATAGAGTGAACAGAAAATAGCTTTAAAATGTCCCCACAAAGCCTTCAATCAATATTCAATAAATCAATAAAACAAGCTAATTCTTATGGAATGAATTTAGAGAACTGAACTTCTCAATTATGCATTCAGAATGCAGTGACAAAAATACAAACATCTACATATAATTTCATGGAGAACCTCCAAGTCAACACTAACTAGTCAATATTTGACGGAATAGGGATTGCTCATAGTAATAGTAATTATATAATCCCAAACAAATCCTTTTGAAGTGTTTTCATGCATTCAGAATGCGCTGATAAAATGCAACATACTCTTAGAAATTCATTTCTCAGCTCAATTCAAGTAATTTAACAATTTCAAAAAACTAAAAGCTCTTCAACAGAACAGTATGCTGATGCAACAGAGCCTTTAAAACTTATTTTTTTGTATTCAGTATGCAACGGTGAAACACTGCACACATAACATATAATTTCAGAGAGAATGACTCTAAATGAACACTAAGTTAGAGCTTTGACAAATTTGACCAGATATCTTGATAAATTTTAACATGGCGGGAATTTACTGGCTTTGGAGGAGGAATAATTCGCAAAACATCTTCAAACAAGTACCAGAGCACATCATCTCTCAGGGGCCAGAAAAAGCAGTTATCTGCACGACCAACTTTACTCATGCACTTCACCTGTACATGAGTCTCTGTGATTTCCTGAATGGTGCCAGGGTAAATTGTCTCCTCATAGGTCACAAGGTACCACTGTCCAATCAATTGAGGACTCCACGGAATTTAATTTTCCTTATTTGAGTGTACTAAAGGCAGTGCAGGGGTCGATGGCTGAACCTCAAAGCTGAAGGCATGTGTGTCTTCACACTGGCACTCAAACATTTGCCTGGTGGTACAAGGGCAACTTACATCTCGATAGAGAAGCTTTCCCAAGGACCCTGTGACCACCTGATGTATTCTCATGGTTGAAGGCACTGCTGTCAGAGAACTTGGCATCTTCTTGAGGAATTCATTCACAAGATTTTGAGAGATGTAGAACACGCGTACAGTAGCACTATCAACCAAAGCACTGTATAAGTCCTCTGCTGATCCGATATCATGCCGCTTGCTTACAAGCCTGTCAGCCGTCCGTTTCAGGAGGCCTCCCACTCCATCGGGAGCACCTTTCCCGTGGCTCGCTTCAAAATAATTCCATGTTCCCCTCTTGAAGCCACGGTTCACCAACTATGTGGTCAAGAGGTAGAAATTTCCCATCTGCCTATATTGTGTTGTAGGGCCATCACTAAAGAAATGCACCACCTCAATAGAAGGATGTGAAGCCTTAACTTCATCCAGAGTGGGGAACAGATGTGCCCATATGGCAGGAGGGCCCATTTCTTTTGATGAAGAAATTGTGCCAAAGCACATGTGCTCTGCTGTACCCCAACCATATATATACATACACATGTTCAGGATATAAATAACATAGGAACAATTAATGATCATGATATGCCATAGAGCACTGATGTAACTTAGTTGACAATTTCCATATTTCTTCCCCATAACAGAAATGGTGGACCTAGCCTAGCTAACCACATGTCATTTTTTGAGCAGGTTAATGTAAGAATTCAACACAAAATTGCATTATAGTAAATAAAACTTTTTAGCCATGACAATGTACATAACATAGTTGACGGTTAATAATACGGCCGTAGACAATATGCTTTTCTACATCAAATATTGAAAATACTGAGAGGAGACTCACCATGGTGCGTTTGAAATTACCGCCACAGAGGAAAATGACATCAGATGGTGCGGGTCACAGGGTCTTGGGACAAACCATTTTTGAGTTGCTGGGAGAGGTTTTGTTTGTAACATAGTTGACCAACATTTTGTGGACACAAATAAATTAATATATTAAGTAAAAAATAAGTATTTAAAATAAGACTTTTAAGACTTTTGTCAAAATTGCAAAAATAATTTATTTATTTTAATGATTTTAATTGATGTTTTTGGGCCCTCAACTTTCTCACATTGTAATCGGACATGGACAAAACTGTACATTTAGAGTCATGATGACACATTTTAAACAAAATGAAGAATATATTGCTTATATTGTCTGTGTGATGTTATTTCATGAAGCAAGTTTACACATAAAATGCAATTTGTTTAAAAAAATTTGATTGTATAAGTATAATTAACATCAGTGGACATGCAATGTACCCTAAATTATAGAATCACCCAGGTACATCCCAAAATAAATAATGTACTTCAAAATATAGATTCAGATAATATGACAAAACGGTTGTTTACTGACTCGAGTACAGCACAACATCAGACTTGTTTGTGTTAAAATCCCTTTTAATGAAAAACATTTTATGTTTGTGTTCAGGTTTAGTTCATTTCATCTTTTAGTGTTTTTTTAAAGGATTAAGTGTGGATGTACAGTACTGCAGTTTCAAGTTATAATGATATAAGAAATGAAGAATATCACTTAATTGTTTTATAATTTCTTGTTTAATTAGTATAACTAATTTTATAGTTAAAAAACTATTCTCGAGTCTTTCATAGAGAATTATGATTGTTTTAGTGTGTAAGTGAAATTGTAATTTACCACCTAAAAACAGCTTTATTGTGTACGTTTGTCTTTGTTTGATCTTTTAGATCAACAAACAGAGAAGAAGAAGAAGATGATGGGTGTGCGCACCAGATTTAAGAAAGGATGGCGGGCTGTGAAGGGCTGCTGCTCTTGCACCCAAAGCAATGACCTGGATCCATCTGAAGAGCCGTATCTACCAGTCTTGAACCCGGTGGCCTTGGTAGACACAGCTGATTGCCCTGGTTGTGACTTGGAGCAAACGCCTCTTGAAGATCCGGTCGATCCTCCGCAAGATTCTGCTGGACTCGAGCAAACCGCTCCAGAAGAACCAGCTGACAACACAGCAGGTCCGTCTTACTGTGAGAAAATAGCTCCAAATAATTAAAAAGCAAATTTTTTTTATATCAGTAATCAAAGCTCTACTACGCCTTGTGGTGTTTGTCGGACAAAATGGCGGTCAGTCACGGGGGCACATAATATTGGCGTTATGATTGGTCAGATCGCCTATCAATCAAACTGCTTTCGAAGGGTTAATTGCGCCTTTAGTATTTCAGCTGAAGCCGCTTAAGCACACTTTGAAAGCACACTTGTAACAATAACCTATAAGTGTAATATGTGTTTCATTAATAGATTTCACAATATCACTGTACAACATGTCTGTCAAAGTGGGCAGCGTTACGGTTTCTGTTCAGTTCAAATGTGTTCCCTGTACATTCTAAACACCACAGTAAACTAAACTCTACTGCAATGGCACGAATGTCCAGCTGTTTGAGATATTTGATATGCAACAGATCTAATATTTGACATTTTGGGGGGGGGGACATATTAAAAACATAACTGACAAGGCTTTATTAAATAATCCTTCAGTTCCACTGGGAGTCAGTTTCATTAATTTGATTCTATGGGATACATTTCTGCTATCTGGTGATAATTTCTTTGATTTTGCTTTACGCTTTCTCTGGTTTTATCTTCTAGAACAACAAACTGAAGGGAAGAAGAAGAAGAAGGGTGTCCGTGCCCGCTTTAAGAAAGGATGGCAGGCTATGAAGCACTCCTGCACCCGAAACAACAAAGTGGTGCCTTTACCTACACAGCCTGACCTGGATCCATCATATCCTGTAGATCCTCAGCCAGCTCGTGTAGATCCTCAGCCAGCTCCTGTAGATCCTCAGCCAGCTCGTGTAGATCCTCAGCCAGCTCCTGAAGATCCTCAGCCAGCTCCTGAAGATCCTCAGCCAGCTCCTGAAGATCCTCAGCCAGCTCCTGAAGATCCTCAGCAAGCTCGAGTAGATCCTCAGCCAGCTCGTGTAGATCCTCAGCCAGCTCGTGTAGATCCTCAGCCAGCTCGTGTAGATCCTCAGCCAGCTCGTGTAGATCCTCAGCCAGCTCGTGTAGATCCTCAGCCAGCTCGTCGTGTAGATCCTCAGCCAGCTCCTGTAGATCCTCAGCAAGCTCGAGTAGATCCTCAGCCAGCTCGAGTAGATCCTCAGCCAGCTCGAGTAGATCCTCAGCCAGCTCGTGTAGATCCTCAGCCAGCTCGTGTAGATCCTCAGCCAGCTCGTGTAGATCCTCAGCCAGCTCGTGTAGATCCTCAGCCAGCTCGTGTAGATCCTCAGCCAGCTCCTGTAGATCCTCAGCCAGCTCGTGTAGATCCTCAGCCAGCTCGTGTAGATCCTCAGCCAGCTCGTGTAGATCCTCAGCCAGCTCGTGTAGATCCTCAGCCAGCTCGTGTAGATCCTCAGCCAGCTCGTGTAGATCCTCAGCCAGCTCGTGTAGATCCTCAGCCTGCTCGTGTAGATCCTCAGCCAGCTCCTGAAGATCCAGCTGAAGACAGACCAGGTCTGTCTAACCGTGAGCAAAATGCTCCGGAGAGAACTGTGTTTTATTAATTTGTTTGCTGTGATATATTTCTGGCATCTAAAAATCATTTTCACTGTTTGTTTTTCTCTCTCTGTTTTTACCTTTTAAAACAACAAACAGAATGGAAGAAGAAGAAGAAGGGTGTCCGTGCCCGCTTTAAGAAAGGATGGCAGAATATGATGCACTCCTGCACCCGAAACAACAAAGTGGTGCCTTTACCTACACAGCCTGACCTGGATCCATCATATCCTGTAGATCCTCAGCCAGCTCGTGTAGATCCTCAGCCAGCTTCTGTAGATCCTCAGCCAGCTTCTGTAGATCCTCAGCCAGCTTCTGTTGATCCTCAGCCAGCTCGTGTAGATCCTCAGCCAGCTCGTGTAGATCCTCAGCCAGCTTCTGTAGATCCTCAGCCAGCTCCTGTAGATCCTCAGCCAGCTCCTGTAGATCCTCAGCCAGCTCGTGTAGATCCTCAGCCAGCTCGTGTAGATCCTCAGCCAGCTCGTGTAGATCCTCAGCCAGCTCGTGTAGATCCTCAGCCAGCTCGTGTAGATCCTCAGCCAGCTCGTGTAGATCCTCAGCCAGCTCGTGTAGATCCTCAGCCAGCTCGTGTAGATCCTCAGCCAGCTCGTGTAGATCCTCAGCCTGCTCGTGTAGATCCTCAGCCAGCTCCTGAAGATCCAGCTGAAGACAGACCAGGTCTGTCTAACCGTGAGCAAAAAGCTCCGGAGAGAACTGTGTTTTATTAATTTGTTTGCTGTGATATATTTCTGGCATCTAAAAATCATTTTCACTGTTTGTTTTATTCTCTGTTTTTACCTTTTAAAACAACAAACAGAATGGAAGAAGAAGAAGAGTGTCCATGCCCGCTTTAAGAAAGGATGGCAGGCTATGAAGCACTCCTGCACCCGAAACAACAAAGTGGTGCCTTTACCTACACAGCCTGACCTGGATCCATCATATCCTGTAGTTCCTCATCCAGCTCGTGTAGATCCTCAGCCAGCTTCTGTAGATCCTCAGCCAGCTACTGTAGATCCTCAGCCAGCTCGTGTAGATCCTCAGCCAGCTCGTGTAGATCCTCAGCCAGCTCGTGTAGATCCTCAGCCAGCTCGTGTAGATCCTCAGCCAGCTTCTGTAGATCCTCAGCCAGCTACTGTAGATCCTCAGCCAGCTCGTGTAGAGCCTCAGCCAGCTCCTGAAGATCCTCAGCCAGCTCGTGTAGATCCTCAGCCAGCTCGTGTAGATCCTCAGCCAGCTCGTGTAGATCCTCAGCCAGCTCGTGTAGATCCTCAGCCAGCTCCTGAAGATCCAGCTGAAGACAGACCAGGTCTGTCTAACCGTGAGCAAAAAGCTCCGGAGAGAACTGTGTTTTATTAATTTGTTTGCTGTGATATATTTCTGGCATCTAAAAATCATTTTCACTGTTTGTTTTATTCTCTGTTTTTACCTTTTAAAACAACAAACAGAATGGAAGAAGAAGAAGAGTGTCCATGCCCGCTTTAAGAAAGGATGGCAGGCTATGAAGCACTCCTGCACCCGAAACAACAAAGTGGTGCCTTTACCTACACAGCCTGACCTGGATCCATCATATCCTGTAGTTCCTCATCCAGCTCGTGTAGTTCCTCATCCAGCTCGTGTAGATCCTCAGCCAGCTTCTGTAGATCCTCAGCCAGCTACTGTAGATCCTCAGCCAGCTCGTGTAGATCCTCAGCCAGCTCGTGTAGATCCTCAGCCAGCTCCTGAAGATCCTCAGCCAGCTCGTGTAGATCCTCAGCCAGCTCCTGAAGATCCTCAGCCAGCTCCTGAAGATCCTCAGCCAGCTCGTGTAGATCCTCAGCCAGCTCGTGTAGATCCTCAGCCAGCTCGTGTAGATCCTCAGCCAGCTCGTGTAGATCCTCAGCCGGCTCGTGTAGATCCTCAACCGGCTCGTGTAGATCCTCAACCGGCTCGTGTAGATCCTCAGCCGGCTCGTGTAGATCCTCAGCCGGCTCGTGTAGATCCTCAGCCAGCTCGTGTAGATCCTCAGCCAGCTCGTGTAGATCCTCAGCCAGCTCCTGAAGATCCAGCTGAAGACAGACCAGGTCTGTCTAACCGTCAGCAAAATGCTCCGGAGAGAACTGTGTTTTATTAATTTGTTTGCTGTGATATATTTCTGGCATCTAAAAATCATTTTCACTGTTTGTTTTTCTCTCTCTGTTTTTACCTTTTAAAACAACAAACAGAATGGAAGAAGAAGAAGAAGAGTGCCCATGCCCGCTTTAAGAAAGGATGCCAGGCTATGAAGCACTCCTGCACCCGAAACAACAAAGTGGTGCCTTTACCTACACAGCCTGACCTGGATCCATCATATCCTGTAGATCCTCAGCCAGCTCCTGTAGATCCTCAGCCAGCTCCTGTAGATCCTCAGCCAGCTCCTGTAGATCCTCAACCAGCTCCTGTAGATCCTCAACCAGCTCCTGTAGATCCTCAACCAGCTCCTGAAGATCCTCAACCTTATAACCCATGGAGCTTTGATTTTACTGAACTAATAGAGGATTTCTATCGTAGTTTATCTGATTATGATCCATATGTTCAGAGATTACTCAGACTTTTTCCACCATACGATCCTCCCCGATTTCCCGCTATATGGTATTCTGATCAAGAGTTTCTTCATGAATTGGATAAATTCGGTGAGTATACTGCCATTATGTTCAGGTTAACTTTCATTCTGTCCTTCTTTTCATTGTCAGCTTCACTGAAACACCTTCTATTATGTTATAGGACCGGGTAAAAAATATCACTTCTTGGATTGTCATCAATCTTAAATTAAATGGAACAAAATCAATTTGGAAACAGACTGTTGGAAAAATAGGGAACCGATTTGGAATGGAAATTGATTAGAATTGAAACACTTTAAATAAGAATCGAACTGAATTGCCAAATTGGATGCAATACCCAGCCCTATTATTAAATATTGAATTAATGTCAAGTGTTATTCTGATCAAATGAATTGTCTTTTGATGACCCTGATATCCTTTCGAAAGAAATATTTGGTTTTCTTTTTGATTGTCCTGCTGTTATACTTAAACACCTTTTCATTCTGTTGAATCACATTGGATGTACTAAACCCCGCTCCATTACACGTGCATGTTTTAAAAGAATACGTTTGTTTGATTGTTTCTTACAACATCACATCTCTTGGAGTTTGTGCGACTCAATCACATGTGTTCCTTATGCATTGTTTGTTTTTAGAAGCGTTTTCTGCCCTTTATGAGGTGGGAAAGAACTGTCTAGGAAAAGGACACGGTGGCATTGTGTATCAGGGGACTCGCAAATCCGATGGCCTGAAGGTACCTTTGCCCTATTCATCAAACATTTTCATCCTTGTGTCTCAACATACAGACGTGTTGAGAGTTTTTATCCAGATATGTTGATGTACTGTTGTAAAGCTGTTGTGAAAATTTCTCTTTGCAGGTCGCCATCAAATTTATGTACAAGTCACCCCGCTGGGACAGATTTCTTCATGTTGTGAGTCATATTAATTTTTTTTTAATGTGAAGTAGGGTCCAAAAATCTTAAAGAATCTGCTGTATAGGTTACAAATCAATCAAGCGAATTTGCAGTGATTGGCGTTGATTTCTGTGTGTAGTTGAGCAGATGAGCTGTACATGAAACATCAGGTTTTGTGCACACATTAAAAGAGGCACATAACAAATACTGAGACATTCATACACATCCTTCATACTCTAATTGTTATGCTAATAAATTAATTAATTTCAAAAATAGTTCATAAGAACTTCATTTCTCATTGAAGTTTCAGATTTTTAGACCCCACTGCATCTCAACACAAATGATCCGTGGAAATTGAAAAGTCGCCTACCGTCAGCTAATCTTTTTGACCTTTTTTCACCAGCCTGGATATGAAAAGCCTCTCATCGCAGAAGTGGCTGTAAATCTGATGCTACAGAAACCAGAGAGTTGCCCCAACATTGTGGATCTGTTGGACTGGTTTGAAGAGGACATCCTCTACATCCTCGTTCTAGAATATCCATATCCCTGTTTGAGCTTGAAAGATTTCCTTGGCGTTGAACGTCTGTCTGAAGATCAGGCACGTCCTCTCATGCGTCAAGCAGTAATCGCAGCTCAACACTGCATCGACCACGACGTCTGCCATGGTAGCTTGGTGACGAGAAACACCGTGATCAATATACAGACCATGACGCTCATGTTCATAGACTTTGGACGTGGCCATCTTGCCTCAACTTGCAACAAACCAGACCCTAAACACCCCGGTGAGTTGAGTTTCTGTGTTGCCGATGTAATGACCCTAGCACAAACATTGTAGCCAACCCAAAATGATTTTCCCCTCAACAGCACTCTGTCAGAATTTACTGTAATGGATTGATGATGTAAGACTTTGACTTGAATGATTTTTGCCAGTGAAATGTTTGCTCACTTCTTGTTTGTGTTCCATGACGCTCATATTGATAGAACCAATACATGGCATTCCTGGCCCAACTTGGGTCGAACCAAGCGGTGAAAGCTGGGATGAGTACTGAGCGATGTAATGACCCTCGTACAAACATTGAGGCCAACCCAAAATGAGTTTCCCCCCAACAGCAGTACTGGATTGATGGTGTTATACTTTGACTTGAATGGTTTTTACCTGTGTAATGTTTGTTCACTTCATGCTTGTGTTCCAGGTCGAGGTCATGCGGTTGCCCATATGGTCTCTAGTTTGGGTAAACTGCTCCTGTGTATGATGGGTGGATTTTGGCGGACTCTTGAAGACAATCGTGTTACAAAAGACAGCCCTGAGCTTACACAACTTGGTTTAACTGAAGGTAAGAGACCACCACTATCCTTGTGAAATGCAAAGCAAGATTCTGTTCATTCACTGGGAGATGTCTCACCAAATGCAACTTCCTAAATATAAGTTGAAAGAAAACAGGATATTATTTTTAAAAATGTGATAAATGAAACTACATATTTCAGTAGTTATTGTTATGTTTGACAGTGAGTTTACAAAGAACATATGTGACTAATCCTCTCGTAAAAACTTCTCCTCACAGAATGCCTTGACTTGATCAATCGGTCCGGGATCGCTTCACCACCCGACAGGCCAACATTAGAGGAGTTCCTAGACCATGAGTGGTTCAAGCAGGGTTAAAGGTCAAAAGAAGACGGGTGTCTGACTCGTGTCTGTTCATCCTGCGTTGTATAAAGAAGACGGGTGTCTGAATTGGGTCTGCACATTAGGCCAACATTAGAGGAGTTCCTAGACCATGAGTGGTTAAAGGTCAAGAGTATCTTATGTCTTTCCTCTAGTTCAGTAAGTGATATTAGCGTAGCTGGTGGTCGTTTTAGCTGGTTGATTTTTTCACTTTTATTTTTTCGGTTTACATTTTTTCTATTCAGTAATACAGTAAACTTTTTGGCCATATAAAAATACTTGAGTTTATGAGAAAATGCTCATGTGCATCACACCTTGTATAAAGAAGACGGGTGTCAGACTCGTGTCTGTTCATCCTGCGTTGTATAAAGAAGACGGGTGTCTGAATTGGGTCTGCGCATTAGGCCAACATTAGAGGAGTTCCTAGACCATGAGTGGTTCAAGCAGGGTTAAAGGTCAAAAGAAGACGGGTGTCTGACTCGTGTCTGTTCATCCTGCGTTGTATAAAGAAGACGGGTGTCTGAATCGGGTCTGCGCATTAGGCCAACATTAGAGGAGTTCCTAGACCATGAGTGGTTCAAGCAGGGTTAAAGGTCAAAAGAAGACGGGTGTCTGACTCGTGTCTGTTCATCCTGAATTGTATAAAGAAGACGGGTGTCTGAATCGGGTCTGCGCATTAGGCCAACATTAGAGGAGTTCCTAGACCATGAGTGGTTAAAGGTCAAGAGTATCTTATGTCTTTCCTCTAGTTCAGTAAGTGATATTAGCGTAGCTGGTGGTCGTTTTAGCTGGTTGATTTTTTCACTTTAATTTTTTCGGTTTACATTTTTTCTATTCAGTAATACAGTAAACTTTTTGGCCATATAAAAATACTTTAGTTTATGAGAAAATGCTCATGTGCATCACACCTTGTATAAAGAAGACGGGTGTCAGACTCGTGTCTGTTCATCCTGCGTTGAATAAAGAAGACGTACGCGTTTCAAAGTGACGACATAAACGGACTTTACTGCGTATGCGTGCGTTCATGGACTCCCAAACAATAGAGTTAACTGTAGATGATTTCTGATGACAAGCAAAAGAAACCGAGAAGAAGCGTTACTTGGCTAAATTTGTGTCTCCAATACTTTGAATGTAGACTGTGATACCAAGCGCAACAGCTAGATGTCAGTGTACCGTACGCTTTCCTTAAATGTGACTACACTACAGGACACGTTCAACAAATTGTTTGTTCAATAAATCGTTAAATTTAGAGCGTTAAAGGAGTAGTTCACTTTTTTTTAAATAAATGTTAAAGATAATTTACTCACCCCCCTGTCATTCAAGTTTTTGTTTCTTTAATGGAAAAGAAATTACGTGAAAAATTATGTATTTTGTGAAGTCATGAACGCTCATTGCAGAACAGAGCAAAGTGACTACTATTTAGCTACTAAAGCTACTTATTAAGACCATTATCAAAAACAGGATTCAAGGTTTTATTTGTCACATACACAATAATACAGATTATAATCAGTCAGGTCGGCTCAATGGACAGTGTATGGGATCAGAATCCCACCAAAAGTATTGCGGCATATTTAAAATATAATAAGCGTGAATAAAAAAATAAAAAACGTAATTCAGAACTTTAAACGCAGTTTAAATTATATTGCACAAATAATTACATAAAGACAAATTTGTCCAAATCGCATATAAAATAAAGTTGCCCTGGTTGTTTTTCTCATTCTTTGTGATTTTTGTTATTATTTGCTTATATTTTCATTTTTTCCCCTCGCTTGTTTTTCCACGTTCTGCGCTTGCCTTTCCACATGCTGCAGTTCCAGTTTCATGATAATTAGGGTAATTATGTAATTATGTCAATTTTAAATGCACACTTTAAATAGCCAAATGCTTTCCTCTCTCTATTTGTCAATTGCTTTTCTTTGCGTTTTGCCAAATGCTTTTCTTTATCCAGTTGTCAATAGAGTCAAAAAATGCCATTGGACAGTACACATGTGGGCAACCAATCAGCTTTCGGCTCAGTTTTAGGATACACCCCTTCTCCCATATGTCATATGAAGTAGATGTAAGGCGGTAGATCAGATGCGGTGCAGGTTTGTTAACAAAACAGTTTGTCTCTGCATGGGAATTATTATGACTTTGTGTTCCAAAATCAAGTTGCATCTCATCTCAATTTCAGCTCAGTTTTAATTTGAGCGTTTGTCTGTATGCTTGTTTTGTTCACATATATTTAACTTCTGCCAAGTCATGTACTTATAGTGTGTGGCGCAATAAAGTCACTGTTTTAATAGCTGTAGGTCTTTCTTGCTGTCTGATGAAATTCTGCCTTACATCTACTTTGTTTGACATATGGGAGAAGGGGTGTATCCTAAAACTAAGCCGAAGGCTGATTGGTTGCCCACATGTGTGTACTGTCAAATGGCATTTTTTGACTCAATTGACTAATGGATAAAGAAAACATTTGGCAAATAGAGATAGTAAAACATTTGGCAAATGCTTTTTTAAAAGGCGATTTAAAATGTGCATTTAAAATGTAAAAAATATAAAACAATAAAAAGTTTTAAAGCATGTATTAAATAAAAGTTTTAAATGTATATATTTTTATTAATTGCATAATATGTCAAGCCAGTTTGATTTCTTTTGGCCACTGATGATGGACTGAGAAAAGAAAATTGAGAATGTCGTTAAAACATTGCCACATATGTCTCTGTAAGTCATTTATGTATTTATTAGACAAGTCATTGGTGAAAAGTGCAGTAAATATGTCAAATGCATTCTGTAACACATTTTTATTATTAATTAATAATATTATTTTTAAATAATATTATTATTATTTATTAGAAGAGATATCGAGTAAGCACACAAGGTTGATCCAGACACAACATCAACATGCTTAATATTTATAGATGTTATTGTCTTTGATTATAAATTACACTACTGTACATATCTGTTTAGATGTTGAAATGAATTCATATCAATATCAATGAATCGTTTATAACTATACATGTTGGTGTTTGCTTGATAACAAAAGGTTTATTGACCATAACTCGTGCTGGATGATGAAGTAATGTGTTCTTAACTCTGTTCTGGTGGTTGTTAGTGTACAGCGCCCCCTACTGGACAAAAAGGTCAAAACAGGCACAAAACTGTAGCTTCAGGTCTGCAGACTCGCACTTCTGGAAAGCTTCAAAAAAAAACATGAACTATGAAATATATTCACAAGAAACACTCAAGTCTTCTGTATATTTGTATATAACTAGGCTACAGTAGATTATATGTTATTGTTGTAGTAAACATCTCATCCATCTGTGTGTATTATTCATTTTTCAATTTTCAAAAACACTCAATTGCAAATCAATTGTCTCCTGTAAGATATGTATTACGACTGTTAGTAGACACGTACAAATACTTTAATCTGTTCTGTATATTATCGTTAGTGAAGTCATGGTTTCTGTAGTAAGATTGGTTTTGCCAAAAGTCACCAATACAACAACAACAACACAACATGTTACTACACTTTTACCATAGTTCATTTTCACTGGTCCAGAAGCACTTCCAGTTTCAGTTTACTTCATTTATTTACTTTTAATCTCACACATTCATACATAATTACATTTTTGTTTAACAGTTTGATTCGGTTACAAATATTATATTTTGTCGTTCAACTCCCCCTACTGGACAAATAAGGAACAACGGGGGCGTGAAACTGCCTGCTCCAGGTCTGCAGACATCTAGTCTTAATGAGATCCGGATTCATAGAGCTGCACTACTGCCATCTGCTGGTGTAAATTAACTCCTCCTGATGATTCTGTCACAGTCTTGTTATAAATCCTGTTTTTAATGAAGTTCTGAAAGAGATTCTGGCTCTGGTCACTTTTCACCTCTAGTCCATGTTCTGTTCATCCTATTTTTATATTTCATTGTTTCTTCTTTATAATGTGACTATCAAGTTCATGTTTTATCATTTAACTGACAGGGTTCACAGAGTCCAGTTGCATCTTTTCCTATAATATTCTTCTGTATCTTTTACTATTTGCTATTGTAAACTCTTCCTGATTCTTCAGAATGTTTTTTCATGACCTGCTCTTTTGTTTAATGATTAAAGATTTGCGGAATAAAACCTGCTCCCGACCACATTATGTTCACGGAGTATGTTACTCTGGTTACTCACTCGGAGTATAAAATCCCTCGATTTCTGAAATGGACTTGACTTACCCCGCGGTCGCGGATTTGACATACCTCACGTTCTGAAACCCAAAACCCTGAGTATTCCGTTTTCTGGGGTTGACTTACTCTGAGTTTGCACTTAGCACTTATCCTGCTTTCTGAAACGGGCCCCTGGTTTATATTTCTCCAAGCAAAGTTTGTTTCAGAAACTCGGCTACTGCCTTACGATGAATGAGATCTAAAGTCAACACTGCGCAAACTTCAGTACTGGAGAATGACCACAAGGTGGCGGACAAACACCATGATCATAGGAACACACTCACATCAAACTAAACGTTGTCGGTGTCTCTTAACAATTTATTCACAGCGCTCAATATTATGCATGTGAATTCATTTCTTATTGTGACAAATCGTTTGTCGTTAGAAAGGTCTAAAGGTTTTATACAATCATTTATGTAAGAAGAATAATTGATTCATAAATGACAAAAGTGTGCATAAGAAACATTTATGTGCTGCTCAATGTCTGGTGGTACACACGTTTACTTCAATATGTTGGATGAAAATTATGATGTTATCATGACAAACTATATATTGTCAGAAAGGTCCAGGACTCTAGAATGCATATATGATCAGTACTTTATGAAATTCATAAATGACAATATAACATTTTTTAGAGTGTTCTGCTCTTGAAAAGCCCATCCTCACAACATTATATCCAATGATGAAAAGGAAAGACAGTCAGCTATGAACCGGTGATGAGTCTGATTGACACCAGGGTTCTAGGAACAGACTATAGGGTGTATGTGGATCATTTTTACACCAGCCCATCACTGTTCCGGGATCGCCTTCAAAAGGCTTCTGGACCTGTGGGACAATGTCATACCAAGTAGCTAAGTTTGAAGATCAAGCATTGGTAAGCATTGAAGTGGATGTTTGTGGTAGAGCAGCTAAAAGAGAGTGACAGAAAAGATGTACTCAATCAAGACCAAATATATTGGATTAGTATTATATAACTGTTGTCGGGTCCAAGACAGGTTTCAGCTTAAACCACTTTTTATGACCACTGTTTAATCCTATTATATGTGGCCACCAGTACTTTCACTGAAATATTTCTGGTTTCACGCAAGCCACCCTAATTAAAGGACACAGATGGAAACTGGTGTGTCAAAAATATACATTTATTTATTTCACAATAGTTCAACTATGAAACTTCCCTTAATCAAAACACCAAAGGGTTACTGGTGTGTACAGAGTTTTCGTCCGGAGATGTGTTAGAATTCAAAGCACACGAATTTGATAGGATAGGATCTTGCAGTTGATGGAGATTTGTGGGATGCACGAAGCTCCCAAAGATGCTCTATTGGGTTGAGATCTGGTGACTGTGGGGGCCATTTTAGTACAGTGAACTCACTGTCATGTTCAAGAAACCAATTTGAAATGATTGGAGCTTTGTGACATGGTGCATTATCCTGCTGGAAGTAGCCATCAGAGGATGGGTACATGGTGGTCATAAAGGGATGGACATGGTCAGAAACAAAAGGCTTTAAATGACTTAACAAAAAGTTTCTCAAAGTAGAACCATTTTAGCACTACTCAGTTCTTAGCAGTCTAAAGAACACTTATCAACTAACCTTTACTGAGGGAGAGTAAATGATGACTTCTATGTGTGACTGAACTATCCTTTAAGTTCATTTAGACGCTATGCTCTCTCTCTCTCTCTCTTTCCCTCCCTCAATCTAATTTAAGCCATGGACAGGAAGAAAAAGAAGAGAGAGTATGACAGGGAATTGGTCACTTTTAAAAGACTTATTAAACAACAGAGAACAAAGGAAAATACACGGTGTGCGGAACTTTTATTGACAGACATAGAGAATGAAACCACTGACACAAATATGTGGGAAGCCATAGATAAACACAAGGAACATGAATCAATGGAGGATGTTGACATTGAAAACCTTATCTTTGAAACAGAACACATTTCTGAAGATTCAGATACTGTGGAAGAGTTTTCAGATCATGATTCTGCCATTATCGATCCCAGCCGGCATTTCAACGTTGATTCACCGTTGAAACAACGTCAGGTACCATGGTTGAATCAACGGTGAATTACCTTTCGATTTTGCAAAACGGATCAACGTTGATATTGTGACGTCGTTTCACCGCGGAAGAAACAACGTTGATTCACCGTTGAAATCGCGACGTCGTTTCACTCTTGCCTTTCGGGTTATGGTCTTCTATCGACGTTGAATCACCTTTCGATTTTGCAAATTGAATCAACGTTGATATTGGACCCCTGTTTCACCGGCGTACCTGTAATTTTGCTTAAACGTCAACACTGAGATGTAAACTATGATTTTCGGTACACATAGTGTTTTCAGCAACTAATAAAACTTGCTGTACATGATTTGCAATTGGACGGCATAAACATTTTTTTTATCTTTCTAACAATTAGATGTTCATTAATCTGCAGTGAAGGGATGAGATGCTTCATTTTCTAAAGAAAAAGTTTTGAACAATTACACCAAGTGGAAAAATAATTTTCTTAGAATTTAAATATACATCTATATTCTACATTTACACTTTCACATAATTTATTGAAAAAAATTCTCATTCAACAACAAAGCACTTTCTTAAGGGTTTAATGATATCAGAATGCAGAGGGAAAAAGCTTTTAATTCTAATTCCATACACACTGCAAATATACACAATAGCCTATATATAAATAATAACAAACATATGTACTCATTTCGTGACCAACATGTGTAATCATTTCGTAACATTCTAAAATCTCAACAATTAAGTGAAAAAGAATCCAAGTAAAAGTAAGGAAAGTTTGTAGAACAAGAAGTCTTTAGTAAAACTTAACATTTTACTAGCAACAGTCATTAAAAAAGAAGAAGGAAAAAAGGTGTCTTCAAGGAAGAGTCTTCTTACGGCCACCACCACCCATCCTCTCTGGTGCATATTTTAAATATTTGGACATGGTCTCCATTACTTTTGCACTGGTTGTGTTGTGTGCATTGACGACTGCATCTAAAGGGAAAAATCAAAACAGCCAAGATCAACAAAATTGCTATAAATTTATGGAAAAGCTTTTAAGGATGTCAAAGTTATTAGGATCACAATTGACCTTATGCACAGTAGCTTCCCTGTTTTCGATAAGCCAGCTCAGTCATTCTCGCACATTATACATATATGTCTGCTTCAATTCAAACATCTGCAGTAGCATATTGCAGTAACGTTACTATTATTTGCTCAGACAACTTGCAAAACAGTAAAACTAACATGAAAAAGAATCGTGATAATATTGTGAATCATATTTAACACATAAAATAAAATAAACTCGATTGGATTGTTTTCCATATCGCCCATCTCTTTCATGCTTTCCTTTGGCCAGTCTCGCTTCCAATCTCGCGATATTACAGTGAATGGACAGTAATGACGACGACAAACGGAGAATTTAGCTTATGTAACATTACACTTTTTTTCCTGAAATTTTGTATCTGTGTGCACACGTATAATGTCTTAGCCCTTAAAATCGACGTAGCAACCGCAAAAGCACAAAACGACACTGAAGCGGCACGAGTAACGTTAGGCCTCAATCGACATCTGTAAAAGTAACGTTAGCCCTCCGCGACAGAAATGTGGAAAAGCATTCCCTGAATATCGAGTTAGTAAATTCATTGAACAAACTGTGCATTTACAATTTCCCAAGAACTGACATAATGCGTTTAACTCACGAACTTGCGTATATTTGTGAAATCAGACTTACCTTTTTGACCCTCGCAGACCACTTTCTATCGAGCTCTTCCCTGTGCCAGACCAGTCTCGCTTCAAATGACGTCCTCGATCAGAAAGACGGTCAGGATAACGGTCACATTTTCAAACATAAAATGGCGCGCACAGTTTCATTGGCCAGTTTCATGAATGACAGACAGATTAACCAATCATAATCAAAGCAATTAAGGTTAAATAACCAATAGGAATTGTTTCAGTGTGGTAAAGCAGCGCAATCTTTTATTGCTGTTGATAATATTTATACCAGAAGGTTCATGATAAAAATGTAAATGGATAATAAAATAATAATAATAATAATGATCTTAATAATTTAAAAGGCAGAAATTATTTATTCTGTGCATACATTAATTGATTCAACATATGGATCTTGTAAAAAAAGAAAGTTGATTTATAAGTGTTTTTATTACCCTTTTTCAACCATTTAGCATTTCAATCAAAATTGAAACAACAGCTGTCATTATTTCAACCATATTTCAACGTTGAAGGTTGGTAATGTACCAGTTGGTTTTCAACCATTTAGCATTAAACGTTATATCAACGTTGTTTCAACGTTGAAACAACAACTGTCATTATTTCAACCATATTTCAACGTTGAAGGTTGGTAATGTACTGGTTGGGTTTCAACCATTTAGCATTAAACGTTATATCAACGTTGTTTCAACGTTGAAACAACAACTGTCATTATTTCAACCATATTTCAACGTTGAAGGTCGGTCATGTGCCGGCTGGGATAGTTCAACTTCGAAAATGGCCAGTGACATTAAATCTTGAGCCTGGGACATGGAATTGTCCATAATGCTGTAGAGAGTCTTCTGAAACTGCTGAGGAAACATGGATCAACTAATCTTCCATCCTGTTCCCGAACCTTGTTTGACACTCCAAAAACTGTGAATATTCAGAAGAAATCAGGAAAGGAAGATTTCTACTTTGGAGTAGAGAAAATGTTAAAAAAACACATGCAAATATTTAATGTAGAGATGACTGAAGGATGAATGTCTTGGAGTTAAGACTAAAAGTTGATGGCCTCCCACTATTTTAAAGTTCAAAACTTGCCTTTGGCCAGTTCTTTGTAGCACCATCTGAAACTTACTGATGTATTCCCAGTAGAAATAAAATGTGGAAGTTCAAAGCCCAGAGATTTGGACTTTTTATGTGACACAGTTGAAGAAATAAAAAAATTGAAGAAAGAGGGTATGTGGTACAACGGAAGACACTTCCCAGTAAAAATGAACTGCATCATCTGTGATGCACCAGCCAAGACCTTCATCAAATCCATAAAATACTTCTCTGACTATTATGGAGGTGACCGATGCATTCAGAAAGGTCAGTGGCTGGAGCGCATGACATTTCAGCAGGTGGAAACTCTACAGTTGCGTACCGACAGGCAGGTCTCCGACAGACAGACAGAGGCCGCAGGAGGAACACCATGATGGGGAACATGAAACTTCACTTTGCCAGATAAATATTGATATAGTGTCCTGCTTTCCGATTGATTACATGCATCAAGCTTGCCTTGGAGTGATGAAAAAACCTATCCTGACATGGATGCGAGGGCAAATAAGTATTGAAAATGAGAAGCTTGAAATCCTTCAAACCAGCATTCCAAATGTGTTTGCCAGACGCCCCCAGGGCATGGACAGAAATTGATAGATGGAAAGCGACTGAGTTCCGACAATTCATGTTGTACACAGGAAAGGCTGTCCTACAAGGACTTCTCAAACAAGAGCTGTATGACAACTTCATGTGTTTTTCCACTGCCATGCCATGCTAAAACTTTCCACTGCCATCCAGAACTCGCCAAGAAACACTGGGAATACGCACGCAATATCCTGAAATGTTTCGTACAGCAGTGCAGAGAACTTTATGGAGAGAGTTTCCTTGTTTCCAATGCCCATCAGATGCTACATATTGCAGATGTTGCAAAACAGTTTGAGTGGCTGGACAAGTGCAGTGCTTTTGCGTTTGAAAACTTCAATCAGAAGCTTAAAAGAATGGTCCACTCTGGAAGAAATCCACTCGCTAAGGTTACAAGAAGGATTCGTGAAGGGCAAAACATTCACAAGACAACACTGGTGGAGGAGAAGATCAAGTGCACAAGACCCAACAATGTTTTTCGAGTTGAGCAGACTTTCTTTGAGGTTATTGAAGATGATGGGCTTGAAAAACAATCACTCCTATGTAGGGTCTATGTAAGACGGGTCCCCTCTACACAGACCCCTGTGACTCTCGCATTGTTGGTTCATATGTTGGAAAAGCAAGAGAGACAACAATTCGGAGGGTATTCACCACAAGACAATCATGCATCACCTGCGTCAATCTTAATCATGATTTAGTAAAATCCTTAACATTTAGGATATCATGACTGTATTCAGGATATCTTGAAACTTTGTATCAAACATTTGTAAGTTTATCAATTTAAACCATTCCACGTATGCCCTACAAAATGTTAATTTGTAATAACCAAATTATATTTTCTTGATGATTACCTATGCTGTGGTTGAATTTGAAGAGGAGAAGACTGTTGCTGTTGTTTGCAGAAAATGGATTGTGGGAAATGTAAATGTTAATATTGCTATTTTTAGATTTTATGGTGAAAACAAAGAATTTATAGTGTAGAAGCCATTACACATTTTCAAAGCTTTGTGGTACTTGTCATAATGACCAAACAGATTTTAGGCTGCTATTGCCCCCCATCTGAACCATCAAAGAAGGCAAAAATGGAGAAATTCCAGATAAGATGATTTGGAAGCTCTTTAAGATACGAATTATTGAAAATTAATTTACAAGTAAGAGTTATAGGCTTAGATTATATGTATTAGCAACACACAAAAAGTGATCTGCAAACGATTAAGTTTCTGATTTAAATTTCTGATGGCACACTCTTAAGTACATGGCAAACTAGTCTATTAAGTATAAAGCATTTGAAAAAAAAATAATTTAGCTTTCATGTACTCACCTTATTTGCAGTTATGATTCTTTATATTTTAATAAAGCTGCCAAGTAATGCTCTTCTGCATACCATTTAAATGAACCATGCTGAAAGGAACTGGAAAAGGAAAACTTAGCTATTATTTGTAACCGTAAATGTGTTAAGTCTTATTATATTTCATGATAGATTTTGTTAAAATAAAAGACAAGTTGTGAAAATAGCTGTCCCTTCCAAATTGGTATATAATATCACAGCACAGGTACCATTAGTTTGTTGTTCTTGCTCTGTTACTTAAAAAAATGAAGAAAAAATTATATATATAAATATGTCATATATACAGTGCGGTATGCACAGGAAGTGTGACAACAGCCAGTGCTCCACACAGAGATCTGGTCGTGTCTATTATTCCATTAAGAAAGAGAAAAACTGAGACAGACTAAATCCAGAAAAACTGTGCCTATGTCTCCAAGACATTTTAAGAAACTTACCTGCAAAGCTCCCTGAAAAACTGTTTGCATGTGTAAAATAGCTGCTTCAAACCAAATGAGTGGTTATACTAAATATTGACTTTATTTAGTTAATAAAGCTTAACATTATTTTTGAAAGCATCCCAACTATACAGAATGCCTGTAACTTTTCACAGTTCTTTATGGTTGAGTATAGTTTTAATTTTAGCGATTCCGGTTATGATTCCAATATGGAATTTAGTGCTTTCCTGTAGATGAGTGGTTAGAGCATAACGTTAACAACGCAAGGTTGTGGGTTCAATCAAAGGTCAAATACCTTTGTGAAATGTACAGGAGAAAGCAATGCAAGTCACTTTGGATAATAGCGTCTGCAACATGCATAAAGGTAAATGTATTTCCAAATGAAAGAGCTGAAAAGTGAATATTCAGAAATATTCAGAATCATACAATTAGCACTGATGTGATATGATACAAACCTTAACAATATTTATGGTCTCCATTTTAGAATTAGTCTCCTCAGCAAAGCAGCCTAAGATCAAAAGTCTGCCTGGAAATAAACCTCAAGCTCCTGCCTTCGGGGCAAACAGACATCAGTAGCCATTGTCTCAAGACAGTAAGTAGCCTCCTAAACTAATAAATAAACAATATATACACAACTACAAAATACTTTTTCCCAATTTCAAATCAACAGACAGAAAAGCTCCCACCCATTGTCCATCAAGTAAGTCTTAAATAATTTTGTTTCACTACAGTAGCAATGAATGAAAAAGCAATCAGTGCCAATGAAAAACATCATGTCAATGATTAACCAAATGCCAATGAATGTGAGTTTTGCAATTTGATCTTTAAATAGACAGTTTTAAATTGACATGCTCTAAGATGAGGCTGATTAATAAATTCACATATTAACTATAGTCACATATATGAAAACATAAAGTAGGTTTTACAGTAGAGAAAATCATTATTTGATCTCCTGCTGATCTCCTGCTTTTCCAACTTACAAAGAAATGAAAGGTCTATCATATTTATGGCCAATTATTTTTATATAAAGAATCATAATATCATTTACATTTAGCAGACGCTTTTATCCAAAGCGACTTATAAAGAGTTAGGGAGCAACAAGCGAGATGTCATACAGGAGCCATAATACATTAGGTGCCAATACAAAGTTACTGGTTTCAACAGAAGCTAGACCACTACCTGTTGAGAGAAAGGGTAAGTGAGTTCTTTTTTTTTCATTTGTCTGTCAGGTATTCACAGAAGAGTTGGGTTTTAAGTAGTTTTTTGAATGTTGTTAGATATGTGGTTGACCAGACAGAGTTATGAAGAATGTTTCACCAGGAAGGAGTTGTGAAGGATAATGAGCGTGAAAGGGATTTACTGCCCTTATGAGAAGTCAATACAAGATGCCACTGGTTTGCTGAATGCAGGGATCTTGATGGGGTGTAGGAGTGCAGGAGGGTGTGAAAGTGAGCCGGTGCAGATCCAGTGATGGTCCTGTAGGCAAGCGTTAGTGACTTGAATCTGATACGGGCTTCAAGCGGTAGCCAGTGGAGAGAGATGAAAAGGGGTGTCACATGAGTCCTTTTGGGCTGTTGGAAGACGAGGCGTGCTGCTGCGTTCTGAACCAGCTGGAGCGGTTTAATAGCCTTTGCAGGAAGACCATCAAGGAGAGCGTTGCAGTAGTCCAACCCTGAGATTACCAGGGCCTGGACAAGGACTTGTGCCGCATGCTCAGTGAGATAAGGTCTAACATTTCTAATGCTGAAAAAGGTGTATTGGCATCAATTGTATAACCTTTACAGTTTTTTTCTGGATTTTTTTGTTGATATTTGTTGATATATTGTTGATGTCTCTATCAGTTAAAATAAGCCTACACAAAAATACATACCCTTCATTTCTTTTCAAGCAGGCAAGTTTACATTATTAGCAGGGATCACATACTTATTTTCTCCACTGTATCTACTGGCTCTTTTGATGGTATTAACATACATCACAGTTAATCCAAATCCAAAGTTTTTGATTTCTTATTTTACCTTTTAAACTTTTTTTAGCATCCTCAACAGGACCCTCTCAAACAACACCATGAAGAGCAAGGTAGTTACTTTTGTCACATTAACTTGTGTTTACCTATTTTATCATACAGTGCAAACAAGAATCATTTGAATGCATTTGATATTGTTTTTATTGTAAATCATGCAACGTAACCAGCAACAGGTGTTAGAAGAACCTGTAAATGTGGAGCAGGAGCAGAAGCAGAACTGTCAATATTTTGTTTAAAACTCAGCACAGAACGGTCATTTAGAAGATCGATGTTAATTACCTATCTATATAAGAATCAGAATATAAAAATATGACATAATATTTCAATCCACAAAGAATACTAAAAATATTACAAATGCTGGAAATTATTTTTTGTCTATATAGACACCAGCCCAGGTCCATTATACACATCTGACCCAGAACTTATGAATTGTTTAGAAAATGATTGTACTTAAAAGTATTCAGAGTAAAACACCACATCATAATTCAATATCAGTGTTGTCCACTACTTTAATGTAAACATACATTCATAATAAAATTGCACATTACAGTAAATTGATTTATTCAAGGGCTTCGTCTGTTGATCCTTCTTCCCTTTATGAAGCAGATTAAAACAATTACATTAATACATAAAACAATACAGAAAACAGTGGCATTGTCCATCTTGTCTTTCATTTGGATAGTTGCTGCACAAAAAGTCAAATAAGTTAAACACTCATGTCTTACTATTTACTAAGCTTACAATGAGAACATTTGGAAAGTGTTTTAGGATGTTTCAATGATAAGTTATTGTCAGTATATCTCATTCTAATAGAACATAAAACAATATTTACTGTACCATTTACCAAAATCTTGCCATTCAAACTGTAAATAAAAAACAAAAGAAATGACTTGCAAACTATTCAAATCCCATTTAACATACATACATACTGTCCGTGTGGTCCAGAGTTTAAATTTAACTTGTAGAATCTGAAAACTGTTAAAGATTGAATCTATTGAAGAAAATTGGCCTGGTTATTTCAGATAACATATGTTTACAAAAAGTATTTTATAATGAATTATAACTACATTCATAAAAGTAAGCCAGTTTAAAAGTTTTAAAATTATTTCAACAAAATAAAACTGATAATGAAACTCAAAATAAAACTTAAAATTAAACTGCTCACCCTACTTAAAGGTTTACATGCACTCGACTTTTGAAGGTAGTGTTGACTTCTTGAGTATCATGGCATGTTAGAATATTTTGTAACAGTAGTGTATGAGTCTCTCAATTCTATTTAGAATAAAAAGATGAATCTCATCATTCAGTCACAGATGAAAAGGGTAAATAATGCAGAAGATGCTGAAAAAGCAAAGATTGTGAAGAAGTTACACCATTAAACTGTCCACAGGTCTTCAGAAAAATCCTTCAGACAACAGTTTGATCAACAACTACAAGACATAAAAAATGTCACTGATGGTTCAGGTAACGTCGTACAGTATTAGGAACCAGTCGTGCAGGTGTGAAGTCTTGAACTGGCTTACTTTTGTAACATAGATAATTATGTGTTAAATCTGTAAACTTTTGACCACAACTCTACAGTATATAGGACTTTAAACTTCTCATTTTAATTTTGATGCCAGCAACATTTAAAAAATGTGTAAACTTTGTTGGCTTTAGTTGGTTCGGAGTCTTTTGAAATTTCAAGTAGTTGATGTCCAAGTGCAATGCAAACCCTCCGTCTGACTCCAGAACTCCGTAAAGGTGATTCCTTGTCTTTAAAAAAAAAAATTGTGAGAAAAAAAAATCATTACAGTATTTTATATTTTCTTGACAATCACCGAAACAAACTGTTTTTGGCTTTAAATTGTTTCATATACAGTAGAGAAAGCCCTATTATGTCCCCCGTAAATATAAGGTAAGGTTATTACACACTCAAATGCCAAAAATATAAAAAATAAGAGACCCAATTTGAAGAAATCCCTCTAGTTCTAAACCAAAGTGTGAAAGCAAAACATTCTTAGATTGGAGGCTAAACTTGCTAGATAAAATACTAATAATTGAAAACAAGTACATTCACTTTGCCTATGTTTAATGAAAATCTTTTGTAATGAAGAGTGGCATGTACAAGAGAGTGGTCCTGCAATTACACAACCAGCAACAGATACCGTAAAAGTAAAGTCAGTGGAGTTCATGTCATCCATACATATTTGTCATAACTTATTAACTAGTGTTATTTGTATATGACATTTTAAATGATAGAAAACTGATTCAAGGTCTATATGAAATAAAAATAAAACTACAGTGATGTTAATAACTGTTACGAAGACAACCAGAACTATCACCTTCTAACAACATCAAAGAAAGAAACGACACAAATCGAAGTTGCTGGCGTGTGAATGCACAAACTAAATGGTTACATTACACCCATATATTATGTATGTATTTGTTTATGTGTTTAGGGTACACACATAAGAGGCATACTTCTCAAAAGTGTGAAAATGTTTGAATTTGCATTTCTCCAGAAACCTACAAGCCACAATTAGCTCTAACAAAAAGAGAAAAATAAAACAACTACTACAAAGAAACTCACCCTTTAACGGCTCTCTTGTGGAACCTAAAGTGAAGACAGATATTCATGTTATATAATGTTCCTGGATAATTTCTCAAGTCATTTATTCAATAAACTTGACGTAGTGGTCAGACATTTGTGAGTTTGTATTTTAAGAATAATGAAACTAAATCAAACATAACACTGTAATTGGGGAATGAAATTAACTTTTCTATTAAAGGACAAAAATTCATGATTGGAAGTGACTTCTAGAAACATGTCTTATCTTCATAAGGGCAATATGTTAATAATCTTATTAAATGTAAATTGACGTCTGTATTTTATGTAAAATACGTATATTTAATCAATTAATTCAGCAAATAAGAATGAAGTAGTATAGACATTAATATACTATCAACATCAAAAAAGCCATCTTTACACTGCAGGAGTTGAATCTGTTTTGTCTCATTACAAAGACTTTTATCCACTATAAGAAACGAGTCATACTTACATCGTAGGTCTGTGTGGACTCTGTTGTTAAACTTCTGATTGGTCATTACCTCAAGCGCTGTCTCTCAGGTGTTGTAATACTCAACGCTGCAATCAAAACACGGAACATAAATCTGTTTTCATTAACGTTACTTTGAATGATCAACATATTATTCACATTATAAATTCTGCCTCAAGCATGAACACACATTCAACAGCGCATTAAATATTCTCTTTAACGTTACTTGAGTAAATGACTCGCGAACTTTTATATCATTTACAGTTTACAATTACAGTGCAGTGTTATCTCAAATGTAGCGGTGAAAGTTTAAATTTGTCAATAATATTCTTACAGACCTGGGCCATCTTCATGTTAGCATGCTCTGATAACATACGAGTTAGCATCCGAGTTATACCGGACTAACGCAGGAAAACTCACAACAATTTTAAGTTAATCAGTAACGTTATACAACGTAATAAATGAAGAATTAATTCATGAATAGAACAGTTTGACAACACGCTGTGTGAGTTTATGAGGAATAACGTTACCGCTGCGGGCCGCCTCCACTTCACTTCAGAAAACTTCACGCATCTGCTGAACGACCGTCGTTCCTCCACTGAAACCGGACTCAGTCTGGATCTGTACTAATGCAGTGAAACGGTTTCGACTGTAACGTGGATTTGCCGGTTTGAAGACGGATCCGATTTGGAGTAGCCTGCTAACTGGGAAAGCTAGTGGTTGATATCTAATTGCTTACTTAATATGCCTATTGTTATATTTCGATCAATGCTGCACTAACGTTACCTACAAAATGTAATGTACAAAATCATGTAGTTTATTTTGTATTAAGTATATGAAAATGTTGGACAGTTTTGTACAAATGGTTTTAACCGGACATCGCTATTTCGCGGGTTGTTTTTAGCATTCTTATCATTTACGCAGGTAACGTAACGTAACGCTTGAGGAATATCACAGCGGCCATTTTATATCACAGCGGCCATTTTATATCACAGCGGCCATTTTATATCAGGCGCTCCGAGCACTGATAGGAGGAGGAAAGATCGGTAAGTTAAGTTTTTTGCTGTTTTGTACTAAATGTTATTATGTTGGCTTGTTCAAATTTTGGAAACCATAAATCTTGTAGCCTTGAGTTTCCGTCGTCGTGTAAAGTAGCTTAATGTTAGCTGAAAAGTCAAGGGACTAAGTTAACTTTGAGCTGTAGTTCAACTAATTAAACATGTTAGTTAAGTAAACTTGCATTTGCATTATGGTGTTTGTGTCAAGTAGGTGTTTACTTTTAGTGGGTTTCTACAATGTTTGTCTTCAAAATCACGTGTTGACTTGTCACTATAACGTTATATCAACCCTTTCTTTCCATTCAGTGGTTTAACAAAATCCATCTTAAGTTTTAATCCAGGGTCGTAATTGGAGAAGAACTAGACCTATATCCTCCGTTGATTTACATCAGATGTTCTTTACCATAGTTCACAATCGTCGCGACGTGACAAAAAGGACACGTTTAATCATTGATTATGATTATAACAGTAATTTAAATGCTGAGTTCTATTATCTTATGTCTAGTTTGCCTCCGTATATAAATTAATCATCCTTAATGTTTTCCATTAAAGAGTACAGGCACCGCGCTGTAAGTTATATGGCCACACTGCGTGACGTTCGATCCGTTAGCAGGGTACCCCCAGGATCCTCCAAATGAAGGCTTTTTAATACCTTTTTAATACCATTTTAAATGAAATTCAATGCCAACTTCGTACCCATTCTGACAGAAGTATGAGGGGATAATGTCAAATCTGTATAAATTTTGAACCCTAGAAAATAATAATGTACAAGTAGGCCACTTGAATTAAATAAAACATTTTATTGTTTTCAATCCTCCCTTCTTGCTGGCACGTTGTATGCAGAGCTCTTAGGAACTTCTCCATATGCCAGTCGGTGAATCCACATTTGACAGCATTATGGAGAGTATGCAGGCCACAACTCCCCACCACTGCCAGCAGAGCCCCCCACAAAATGCTCTGCATGCTCCTGCTGCAGCATCTCCAAAAAACGCCAATTAACACTGGGTCCATCCATAGACACAGAGACCATCTTCCTCAAGTCAAGGTCACATACACACTCCTAAAAGACATGAAAAGCAAATTTTAAACAAAGACATTATATAGCCTACATAATAGCTAGCGTGATGGAGGTTGGGGCCTCAAGGTTAAAGTGTTCTGTCTGAGTGGTGAGATACAGGTTCAGACATGCAAACTCACAACTGGTGAAAATGGTGACATGTTAACAAAGTAATTTATTGTAGGGGGGTCTGGGGAATTATCCCCCATGAGACAATTTTTATGATTTAAACATGTAAATGAAGCATTCTGGTGCATTCTGACAAGAAAACATTTTGCTTCAAGACATTTCCTTCAAGTAAAAAAATAAACAATAAAACATTTACATTTACATTTACATTTAGTCATTTAGCAGACGCTTTTATCCAAAGCGACTTACAAGTGGGGTAGGTAATGGAAGCAATTAGGACATCATAAGTACAACAAAAGCATAAGTGCAATCAAAAATAAGGTTCATATAGTCCAACACAGTATACAGAATCATTCATACATTTTTTTTTTTTTTTTTTTTTTTGTTTTTTTGAAGAAGAGAAGAAAAGAGTAGAGAAGAGAGTTGAGTCAGAACAGATCAGTCAGATGTCAGATGTTGGCGGAAGAGATGTGTTTTCAGGCGTTACCAATAATTAAACCAATAATTAAAACAATTTGATATCATATTAATTAAGTTGGGGCCTATCAAGTACAGTACATAACAAGAAAAAAATCTCTCACTGTAAATTAAACCATAAGGAACCCCAGATGGTACATCATTCTAATATTAAAGGTTAAAAATTATTTATTTGTAAGCTACTTCCATTTAAATCGCACATAAGGAAGTTTTTATAATAATGTTACAATACATTTTTAATGACATAATATGTTTCTACTTTTTAAATAATGTCTGTCATAAATAAATCAAATTTATTTTGAAGCAATATTCTCATCAGACTTTACATACTTAAATCTGCATAATTGTGATTTTCCTGTCAAATTCTTACATTTGATAAAATTCAGTTTTAATAATAAGGCCGCCGTTATCAATCAAATCAAGTCATTTACACTGCAAAATTGCAACTGTAATAAATAATTTTGTTGAGATTGATGTTTAAACAAATAATATAAAAAAAACAATGATGCCTTTAAACAATAAACAAATAGGTGGCAGAAAGGTGACCTTCTTAATAAATGAATCATTGAGTCATTCATTAAAACGATTTGTTCAAAATGCTGAATCATTCAATAACAAAACACAGCACATTAGTGTTGCTTTTCTTTTATAACTATTTTCGTCGTTGAAATAGAACAAAACAATATTGCGTCTAAATTGTAAAAGACTACATATTACATTGTGAAATGTATATATACATTGTGAAAGCTTCTTCAGGCTGCTCTTCCTCGTCCTCCTCTTGAAGTCCCTTGATTTTTGTCCTCGGCCCCATTTGCCTGCATCCCGGCTTCTATCATGACCAGTTTCTTTGGGTTTAATTCTACACACTCTTTTCACATGTCCTATCTTTCCACACTTGTAACACTTTTCTTTGGAAAATCTACAGTCTTTTGGTCCATGGTTTTCCCACCACATCGATATCACATCAGTATAACACTCAACTTACTTTGTTCTCCAATATCCACTGAGTCGACTTCCTTTATCTTTGTGCATATCCGCCATATCCTTATTAGCAGCTTCAATAGCCTGAGCTTTTCTTAGCGCCGTCTCAAATGTAAGTCCATCCTCAGCCAATAATCTCTGTTGTATGCCATCATCATTAACACCACAAACTAATCTGTCTCTCAACATCACAGTGAGTGTGTCTCCAAAATTACAATCTTGTGCCAGCTTTCTCAGTTCCGCCACATATTCCACTATGCTTTCATCATGATGTCTATTACGTGAATTACATTTCCACCTTTGCACTATTTCACTGGGCTTCGGATTAAAGTGATTTTTCAGCAAACTCACCAGTTCCTCATAACTCTTTGCTCCGGGTTTTTCAGGACTCAATAAATTCCTCATCGGTGTATATGTTTGCGCTCCCACACTGCTTAATAATATGGCTCATTTTTTCTCTGGTTCTTCCACATCATTTGCCACAAAGAAATGGTTCAATATTTCACAATACTCTTCCCATGATTGCAATTTATTATCAAATGGTGTTATGGATCCCACCATACCAGCCATTGTTCTGCTCAATCAATCAGTAAGTCAGGTGGTAGCTTTAACTTTTTTTAGCTCTTCCCAATCGGCGTCCTGCTTTTTACTTGCCTTCAGGAAATAACTGGTCCAGCATTTCGACTTTCATCCTCGTCGCCATATGTTGTATCTCAAATACAATGGAATAACTCCAAGAGAACGAAACTTCGTTATGATTTTTCTTTATTCAGGATCCATCAGGACAGCGAACATGACACTCACAAGCGCCCTCATTACGAGCTCTTCTGCTCTTTTAAACAGTGCTTACAATCCACCTCCCCAATGCATCACCTTCCCCTATTGGACAAACTCCGCACTCATTCTAACATACAACAATAAGAAATAAGTGTCAGCAGCTACAGGTGTTCCTGTCATTACCACGTACGCCATCAGCAAAGCATTATCGATGTGTCAATCGTATGTAGTTATTTATGGATATGATGTCAAAAGATCATTGTTTGTGGCATATTGCTACTTGGATACTTTCTAAATGCACACTATTGATTTCTGCAGTCATATACAATAATGCTAAACTATTCGCTCGTTAATTCTGACGTCACGCGTGAAGTTTAGCCTCTTAATCTGGGTCCAAGCGCTCTGATGGATAACAATGACGGAACCTGTGACTTTATTTACCATCACGTCCTTCTTTAATGAGACACACTTGCCGGTCAAAAGGTGTTTAAATTGTTTTAACTCAAACAAAGTAGTTCGTGTAAACCAGGCATCCATGAAAAAGGTTTACGATGTTGAGGTGAGAGAGCTGTAATGATACACTGGGCATTTTTTGAGATCATCTTTGTTTTTATTCTTTATCTACAGGCTCATTTTGTATGGCAAAATGATAATCAAGGTGCAGTATGAAAACCACAAATACATCAAATTACAAGATACTGATTTTGAAGAATTTGCTTCTCAACGTAAATTTCGCAATAAAAATAACCAGTAACTACGAATAAGGGTAGACAATTATGTTTAATAATTTTGACAGTGTGTCATGTTATGTTGTCTTTTAATGCCATCATTTAATCAGGGAGATGTTTTCCATCCCTGTGAACAAGATTACCGTGGAAGATGATTCTGGAACTGAGGTGGATGAAACACTGTATACAGAATTATCGACAGTGAATGGATTTGCTTCCTTGTCAACGATGGGCATGACAATGGTAAACAAAAAGACACTAAGTGTTTTATATTGTATTAACCATGGTGCCGCTTTCATATTCATTAACTTGAATTGAATTGATCTTCATCTGATTTTATAATTAGCTTATGACTTAAGGATGCCTAATGTAAATGGCTTCACTTGAAATAATTAATTAAAATAGAGTTTATAATGTTTAGTCAGGAAACAACATATTCTACATGAACAAGTTTTAAACATGACTGTGCTCTGTACATTGTTTATATATCTTTTGGTCTTAGATTCAGGCGCATCTCAATCAACCCCATCACTATCCTCATACAGTGGCAGTTCCCTCTCTGTCTCCGGTGGAAGCAGTGAATGAAAAGAGATGAAGAGGCATTACAGAGCTCTGTAGCCAAAGATGTAAACATATCACTTGTATACAAGTAATTAATATGATCTAAATTGTCATTGTATCTGGGAAATATTCTATTTTTTGTTTATTCATTTGTGTAGCAAAAGTTTTGCTTTGTACTGATTTTCACGTATTAATTAATAATCAATTTGACTGTTGATAGACTGAGCTGATTCAGGCTAGACTCTCCGGCTTTATTGAAAGTATACATTGTAACAGTTGACAATGTTAATCAGTGTTGTAATATTATGTTTAGCTGATAAATCAGATCCTGCAGACAAAACCAGGAGGAACAACAGTAGTTGAAGAATATGAAGAATCTGGGACACTGTCTGACTGTAGAAAGTGGCAAATGGTTAATATTCTTGCTGCACACATGGTGGACACAGAAGGGTAAGTCCATTGTCGAAGGAAAAGTTCACATTCAAAATGAAAATTCTGTCATTTACTCACACTCTTGTCATTTCAAACCTGTATGAGAATATTTTGCTTCCCATTGACTTTTTTGGTTTTGTGTCCATACAATAGAAGTGAACGGGGGACACCATTTTTTGGCAACCAACATTTTTAAAAATATCATCTTTTGTTTTTTGCAGAAGAAAAAAAAACACACTTAAGTATGACAACAGGGTGAGATTCATGTTTGAGACATTCAACCATTAACCGTAAATTACAGAACGTTATAGACTTAAGAGAAACAAAGACAGGCTTTGGTTTCCCAGCCTTTGATTTTTCAGATAATATTTCTGATTGTATTGACTTTAAAACCTTTTAAGCACTTTGTTTATGATGTGATGTAGTTGCCAATGAAACCGACATAATTGGAACAATTTTAATTTGAAAATATGTCAAGAGGTTTAATGCAAAATTGTCAATTTTCCAGTTTTTTTCTCTCTGTAGAAGAATTCCTCAACGAAAAACTAATGAAAAATATTCATTGGGCATTGTCACCGTGTTCCCTGCATTAAAAGATCCCTTTCCAGGAAAGGATATGTAAGAAACTTATTTTATTCACACATTTTATCTTTATTTCATGCGTATAAAATAAATTAAGGAATGACAAGAGAGTGAGTAAATAATTACAGAATTTTCTTTTTTGTGAACTCTCCCTTTATGTGTGGATGTGCTTTAAAATGTAGACAGAAACTTTAAATAAAATGTAATATAAACTTGGCACTTTTCCTTTAGAGTGGGCCAGTGATATGGCATCCTTCCTGCTGCTCCTCCATATTCTACCACCTCAACCTTCTAAAAAAAAAAGAACATCAGAGCAGCTCGTTCCATGGACCATCTAGTTGTGTTTCACAAGGTATGTGCCAAACCACAGGTTGTAATTTAAGTAGGTACCACAGACTAAAGACGTATTACGATGTAAATTAATGACAATTTCTCTATTTAGTCATGTAGGAGCTTAGAAGAACATTTGTAGAGTCAAAAGGGAAAACGCCAGCCATTCCTCCTTGCCTCTGGAACTCGGAAGCAAGCCATCAGTATTACTTTTGTGTGAGCTATGATGATGCTCTCAACAACATGTACACATTCCTGCAGACATCAGTCTATGGTATTGATGTTGATAGCACTAAAGAAAGTCCGAAGGTTAAGGAATTGAGAGCCAAGTTTTTAAACAATGTATGAGTTCTACATTTGCAGATCGTTGCATTGTGCACCTAGTTCGTTAATTCAGAACCTTAAGTTTTTTCATGGCTTATATCCTGGCAAACGATTCATTGTTATTTGTGCCCAGGAAGGATGTTCATTGCAGTTTCAAAGTTATAAAGGTTTTAGAAAGCATTTAGATAGTTGTCATAATAATACTGTTGACATGGGCACAAGAAGTACACATCAAGATTCACAAGATTTGAATCCAAGAGAAACAAAGAATCTGGTGTCTCTGAGCAGGTACCAGTAAATGACACCTTCATTTAGATACCCCTGTTATTAGTCCTGTCGCGGTTAGGAAATATCCCTTGCGGTAAATATGGGTGGCACAATAGTGCGGTTGGCGGTATTACCGCACCCACCCACCCACTTAGATATACTGGTTGTGTTGTATCCAGTGGACACTGTATTAGCAGTATACTTGGGTAATAAATACATATATCAGTATATTAGCTTATACAGTCGAAGTTTGTTAGCATTATTGCTTTTAATATGTGACATTTAAGTGAACAGTTAGCCACAGCTTGCTCGCAGCAGCAAAGGTGTAAATCCATACATTACGGTTGTAATTTAGAAGTTATGTGATGCAAACAGCCCCTCCCCCGTAACGTCACTCAAACGAATCCATTTGGTTCCCCCAGCAATAACTACAGTTCTGCTATAGAGTAATTCACAAAATTGTTCAGTTTGTGTTGAAACTGTGAGGTTTTACACATTTTCTATCACCAATGAAGCAGCAATGATGGTTGACGTAAGCACTTTGAGTGTTTTGGAGCTGAGGAGGCCAACAACTGTATTAATATACATTCTTCAAACTATTAAGTCCATCAGGGTCATAGTACTGAGCGGGACAGTAGAGATGTCCAGACCTCTAGCTGCAGTTTTCTGTATAGGATTTTAGCTGCCAATCAGTTTTTGGCCTTGTTGGTCAATCTTTGTTTCATAATTCTTTTAAATATACAGTACTGGTTCAAATTTGCAAACGCCTATGTTTTTTCACCTTTTATAGTAATATTAAACTCATTAAAACCATGGAACTACACATTTGTAACTATCAATTGTGTTGTGACTAAAAGCATCTAAAATAAATCAACACTACCTCATATTTTAGCATTAAAGTGTGTCTGTGTATTGTTACGGTACGGTTTGTGACTGGGGTTTTTCTCTACTTGCGATGACCTCATGACTCGTGTTCTTTTGCTCTGTGTCTGAGTTGATTTCTAGGTTCGCACCTGCGGGTCATTGTACACCTGGATCTTGTTGAACTTGATGCTGATACTTTAAAAAGGATGCTGAAGCAGAGCAGAGGGAAGGAGAGGAGAGACCAGCAAACAAGTTTTCATTTACTTTCTCTTTTGTTTAATTTAAAGTCCTTGTTAATGCTTGTCGCCTTTATATTTTTGAAGTATCCGTTTGTTTTTATTTGTATTTGTAGTTGATGCTTGTCTTAATTATTTTTGCTTATTTGTTAAGATGAGTGTTTCTTGAGTTTTTGCGTGTATTGAGAGTAAAATAAATGTTGACGCAGCGCACTTAAGTTTCACGTGTGTTGTTATGTTATGCAACCCTTACGTAGACACTTTTAAAGAGGGCTTCGTAACAGTATATGTATATAAATATTTGTTTTGTTTTCTATTGGAAGAAATTGACGTTGGCACAATTATATTTTTATCTGGTAAAGTTATTTCAAACATTTTTTAAGATATTTAAAATCATTTCAGTCATGTGTTTCCAAACTTTCGACTGGTACTGTATATTGAAAGTTCTGATTGTTAAAAGATTGTTCTGAGAACTGTTTTTCTTTTTGAAGAAACCAAGAGTTTTTTTTTATCTCTGTCCCATTTTTTTTTTTTTTATGTTGCAGGCATCAAATTTAAAATGAGAAGTTTAAAATCTTATATACTGTAGAGTTGTGGTCAAAAGTTCACACACCCCTTGCAGAGAAAATGTAGGAAAGTTCGTTTTTTTTAATGAATACTGCCCTGTTATTTCACGTGACAGACATTTTTATAAAGTTTTTAACACATATTATCTACATTTATATAAGTTAGCCAGTTCAAGACTTAACACACCTGCACGACTGGTTCCTAATACTGTACGACGTTACCTGAACCATCAGTGACATTTTTTATGTCTTGTAGTTGTTGATCAAACTGTTGTCTGAAGGATTTTTCTGAAGACCTGTGGACAGTTTAATGGTGTAACTCCTTCACAATCTTTGCTTTTTCAGCATCTTCTGCATTATTTACCCTTTTTCATTTGTGACTAGATGATGAGATTCATCTTTTTATTCTAAGTAGAATTGAGAGACTCATACACTACTGTTACAAAATATTCAAACATGCCATGATACTCAAGAAGTCAACACTACATTCAAAAGTCGAGTGCATGTAAACCTTTAGGTAGGGTGAGCAGTTTAATTTTTTTTATTTTGTTGAAATAATTAAGAAATATATATATTTAGTAACGCCTTCCAAAAGCTATAAAATGTTTGCGGAAGGACAAAAAAGTTTGCAAATTATAATTTTCAGAGTTTGACACCCACCTAACTTTTAATATATTGTGTGGACTTCTTGAGCGTCAGGGGATGATTGTATATTTTGTAATAGTTGTGTATTAGTTTCTCGATATTCCTCAGTGTGAAAAGATTCATCTAAACAATATACAGTCATTAGTGGACAGAGATCAAATATGTGGAAGACGCTGAAAAACAAAGATTGTGGAGGATCTGGAGGATTTCTCAGCAGACCACTGGACAATTGATTAGCTCAGATCAAACCACACTTCAACAGCTATCACAAAAGGTGTCATTAATTGTTAAGATAACATCAAACTGTATTAAGAATCAGGTGTATGTAAACTTTTAAACTGGCTTACTTTTATGAATGTAGTTATAATTCATAAAATACTTTTTGTAAACATATGTTATCTGAAATAACCAGGCCAATTTTCTTCAATAGATTCAATCTTTAACAGTTTTCAGATTCTGCAAGTTAAATTTAAACTCTGGACCACACGGACAGTATGTATGTATGTTAAATGGGATTTGAATAGTTTGCAAGTCATTTCTTTTGTTTTTTATTTACAGTTTGAATGGCAAGATTTTGGTAAATGGTACTGTAAATATTGTTTTGTTTTATTAGAATGAGATATACTGACAATAACTTATCATTGAAACATCCTAAAACACTTTCCAAATGTTCTCATTGTAAGCTTAGTAAATAGTAAGACATGAGTGTTTAACTTATTTGACTTTTTGTGCAGCAACTATCAAATGAAAGACAAGATGGACAATGCCACTGTTTTCTGTATTGTTTTATGTATTAATGTAATTGTTTTAATCTGCTTCATAAAGGGAAGAAGGATCAACAGACGAAGCCCTTGAATAAATCAATTTACTGTAATGTGCAATTTTATTATGAATGTATGTTTACATTAAAGTAGTGGACAACACTGATAATTGTTTATTATTTATTTATACATTTGTTTATTCTTTTTCACTCATTCACAAAACATAATCGCATGCGTTTACGTTGACGGCCCTAGTTTTAATATATTGTCGACGAAACGATACCAATAGGCCTATGTGTGTTACCCTACTATTGCATGAAAATTACTTAAAGAATTAAATGTAAACTTTTATCTCGGGAAAATATCCTTACCGCTGTATCTATACGACCCGCCATCTTGCTCACAACGTGATTTGTTTGATATCTCGCGTTGTTCAGTGTGATTTGAACAACTACAGGTGACGTCACATCTCTCGCACTCAGCAGAGTCACTCATCTCAATAGAACCCGAGTCGACCAATCAGGAGCTCTTATCATGACTCCTACTTGAAGTTTCTTCTCAGTGCTGTTTTAACCGAAAACGACGACGGATCAAACAAAACTTGCTATCAAGTGTTTACAGACAGAGAATCGTGAATAAGACCGAGCTAAAGAGTTTCATATGGCGTCTTCATCAAATCGAGTTAAACCAGACGACATGGAAAGAAATACAGGTGGGTCATTCTCTAACTTAGGATACATTTAATGTCAGTAAATAAGCACAAGAGCACTGTCCTTTCTCAGTGGAACATTAAGTGTCTCAATATAGTCTATTAATTCAACATATCTGTTATCTGCAGAGCTTAAACATGAACTGTTTTTTAAGTTAAAACATGTTTTTACTTCAGAGATTGTCAACTATGTTACGGACAAACAGGGTGTTATAAAAACCATTCAATTCAGTCTTGCACTTGAAATTAAGCGCAATTTAAAAGGCTATTGAGTCTATGTCTGCCACAAATACAATTGTTATTTAAAATTATTTTCATAATCAACCTTTTTTGAAAGATGAACATGCAATGCATTTATAACTGTCCTTATGGACAAGGATGTTTTTCATCATAAATCTCCATTAAAGTTATTTTTGATCATTAAAATATTTGTTATAGTAAACTCCAACCTATGCAAATAAGTAGAATGCTTAAAAATGTCAGCAACATCAATATTGGCTATTTTAACTTTAAAAATCTTAGTGTAACCTAGTTGACTGGACATATTGTTAACCATGGACAATATTTTATTCATGAGACAGAATTTAATTAGCAAAGTTGCTTTCGGTGAAAACCTCTTATTTTAAATGTAGAATTATTTAACAGTACAGAAATGCACATAATTCCACAGAGAATACATTGAAATGCACACTAACAAAACTTTCAATTCACAAAGACAAAGACAGTGACGTATAATCATCCTTTATGCATTAAAAAATCTGAAATGATCAAACACTACACGCATAAATTCATGGGAAATTGAATATAGAGTGAACAGAAAATAGCTTTAAAATGTCCCCACAAAGCCTTCAATCAATATTCAATAAATCAATAAAACAAGCTAATTCTTATGGAATGAATTTAGAGAACTGAACTTCTCAATTATGCATTCAGAATGCAGTGACAAAAATACAAACATCTACATATAATTTCATGGAGAACCTCCAAGTCAACACTAACTAGTCAATATTTGACAGAATAGGGATTGCTCATAGTAATAGTAATTATATAATCCCAAACAAATCCTTTTGAAGTGTTTTCATGCATTCAGAATGCACTGATAAAATGCAACATACTCTTAGAAATTCATTTCTCAGCTCAATTCAAGTAATTTAACAATTTCAAAAAACTAAAAGCTCTTCAACAGGACAGTATGCTGATGCAACAGAGCCTTTAAAACTTATTTTTTTGTATTCAGTATGCAACGGTGAAACCCTGCACACATAACATATTTCAGAGTCTAAATGACTCTAAATGAACACTAAGTTAGAGCTTTGACAAATTTGACCAGATATCTTGATAAATTTTAACATGGCGGGAATTTACTGGCTTTGGAGGAGGAAGAATTCGCAAAACATCTTCAAACAAGTACCAGAGCATATCATCTCTCAGGGGCCAGAAAAAGCAGTTATCTGCACGTCCAACTTTACTCATGCACTTCACCTGTACATGAGTCTCTGTGATTTCCTGAATGGTGCCAGGGTAAATTGTCTCCTCATAGGTCACAAGGTACCACTGTCCAATCAATTGAGGACTCCACGTAATTTAATTTTCCTTATTTGAGTGTACTAAAGGCAGTGCAGGGGTCGATGGCTGAACCTCAAAGCTGAAGGCATGTGTGTCTTCACACTGGCACTCAAACATTTGCCTGGTGGTACAAGGGCAACTTACATCTCGATAGAGAAGCTTTCCCAAGGACCCTGTGACCACCTGATGTATTCTCATGGTTGAAGGCACTGCTGTCAGAGAACTTGGCATCTTCTTGAGGAATTCATTCACAAGATTTTGAGAGATGTAGAACATGCGTACAGTAGCACTATCAACCAAAGCACTGTATAAGTCCTCTGCTGATCCGATATCATGCCGCTTGCTTACAAGCCTGTCAGCCGTCCGTTTCAGGAGGCCTCCCACTCCATCGGGAGCACCTTTCCCGTGGCTCGCTTCAAAATAATTCCATGTTCCCCTCTTGAAGCCACGGTTCACCAACTATGTGGTCAAGAGGTAGAAATTTCCCATCTGCCTATATTGTGTTGTAGGGCCATCACTAAAGTAATTCACCACCTCAATAGAAGGATGTGAGGCCTTAACTTCATCGAGAATGGGGAACAGATGTGCCCATATGGCAGGAGGGCCCATTTCTTTTGATGAAGAAATTGTGCCAAAGCACATGTGCTCTGCTGTACCCCAACCATATATATATATACACATGTTCAGGATATAAATAACATAGGAACAATTAATGATCATGATATGCCATAGAGCACTGATGTAACTTAGTTGACAATTTCCATATTTCTTCCCCATAACAGAAATGGTGGACCTAGCCTAGCTAAATGTCATTTTTTTGAGCAGGTTAATGTAAGAATTCAACACAAAATTGCATTATAGTAAATAAAACTTTTTAGCCATGACAATGTACATAACATAGTTGACGGTTAATAATACGGCCGTAGACAATATGCTTTTCTACATCAAATATTGAAAATACTGAGAGGAGACTCACCATAGTGTGTTTGAAATTACCGCCACAGAGGAAAATGACATCAGATGGTGCAGGTCACAGGGTCTTGGGACAAACCATTTTTGAGTTGCTGGGAGAGGTTTTGTTTGTAACATAGTTGACCAACATTTTGTGGACACAAATAAATTAATATATTAAGTAAAAAATAAGTATTTAAAAAAATAACTTATATTTGAAACTATTATTTTCCTTTAATATTAAGACTTTTGTCAAAATTGCAAAAATAATTTATTTATTTTAATGATTTTAATTGATGTTTTTGGGCCCTCAACTTTCTCACATTGTAATCGGACATGGACAAAACTGTACATTTAGAGTCATGATGACACATTTTAAACAAAATGAAGAATATATTGCTTATATTGTCTGTGTGATGTTATTTCATGAAGCAAGTTTACACATAAAATGAAATTTGTTTAAAAAAATTTGATTGTATAAGTATAATTAACATCAGTGGACATGCAATGTACCCTAAATTATAGAATCACCCAGGTACATCCCAAAATAAATAATGTACTTCAAAATATAGATTCAGATAATATGACAAAACGGTTGTTTACTGACTCGAGTACAGCACAACATCAGACTTGTTTTGTTTAGCGAGTGTTCATCTCAAGATTTATCATGTTTGAATGTGTTTTCAAAATCCCTTTTAATGAAAAACATTTTATGTTTGTGTTCAGGTTTAGTTCATTTCATCTTTTAGTGTGTTTTTAAAGGATTAAGTGTGGATGTACAGTACTGCAGTTTCAAGTTATAATGATATGAGAAATGAAGAATATCACTTAATTGTTTTATAATTTCTTGTTTAATTAGTATAACTAATTTTATAGTTAAAAAACTATTCTCGAGTCGTTTCATAGAGAATTATGATTGTTTTAGTGTGTAAGTGAAATTGTAATTTACCACCTAAAAACAGCTTTATTGTGTACGTTTGTCTTTGTTTGATCTTTTAGATGATTGGTCAGATCGCCTATCAATCAAACTGCTTTCGAAGGGTTAATTGCGCCTTTAGTATTTCAGCTGAAGCCGCTTAAGCACACTTTGAAAGCACACTTGTAACAATAACCTATAAGTGTAATATCTGTTTCATTAATAGATTTCACAATATCACTGTACAACATGTCTGTCAAAGTGGGCAGCGTTACGGTTTCTGTTCAGTTCAAATGTGTTCCCTGTACATTCCAAACACCACAGTAAACTAAACTCTACTGCAATGGCACGAATGTCCAGCTGTTTGAGATATTTGATATGCAACAGATCTAATATTTGACATTTTGGGGGGGAGGGACATATTAAAAACATAACTGACAAGGCTTTATTAAATAATCCTTCAGTGCCACTGGGAGTCAGTTTCATTAATTTGATTCTATGGGATACATTTCTGCTATCTGGTGATAATTTCTTTGATTTTGCTTTACGCTTTCTCTGGTTTTATCTTCTAGAACAACAAACTGAAGGGAAGAAGAAGAAGAAGAAGGGTATCCGTGCCCGCTTTAAGAAAGGATGGCAGGCTATGAAGCACTCCTGCACCCGAAACAACAAAGTGGTGCCTTTACCTACACAGCCTGACCTGGATCCATCATATCCTGTAGATCCTCAGCCAGCTCGTGTAGATCCTCAGCCAGCTCCTGTAGATCCTCAGCCAGCTCGTGTAGATCCTCAGCCAGCTCCTGAAGATCCTCAGCCAGCTCCTGAAGATCCTCAGCAAGCTCGAGTAGATCCTCAGCCAGCTCGTGTAGATCCTCAGCCAGCTTGTGTAGATCCTCAGCCAGCTCGTGTAGATCCTCAGCCAGCTCGTCGTGTAGATCCTCAGCCAGCTCGTCGTGTAGATCCTCAGCCAGCTCGAGTAGATCCTCAGCCAGCTCGAGTAGATCCTCAGCCAGCTCGTGTAGATCCTCAGCCAGCTCGAGTAGATCCTCAGCCAGCTCGTGTAGATCCTCAGCCAGCTCGTGTAGATCCTCAGCCAGCTCGTGTAGATCCTCAGCCAGCTCGTCGTGTAGATCCTCAGCCAGCTCCTGTAGATCCTCAGCAAGCTCGAGTAGATCCTCAGCCAGCTCGAGTAGATCCTCAGCCAGCTCGTGTAGATCCTCAGCCAGCTCGTGTAGATCCTCAGCCAGCTCGTGTAGATCCTCAGCCAGCTCCTGTAGATCCAGCTCCTGTAGATCCTCAGCCAGCTCCTGTAGATCCTCAGCCAGCTCCTGTAGATCCTCAGCCAGCTCCTGTAGATCCTCAGCCAGCTCGTGTAGATCCTCAGCCAGCTCGTGTAGATCCTCAGCCAGCTCGTGTAGATCCTCAGCCAGCTCCTGTAGATCCAGCTCCTGTAGATCCAGCTCCTGTAGATCCAGGTCTGTCTAACCGTGAGCAAAAAGCTCCGGAGAGAACTATGTTTTATTAATTTGTTTGCTGTGATATATTTCTGGCATCTAAAAATCGTTTTCACTGTTTGTTTTTCTCTCTCTGTTTTTACCTTTTAAAACAACAAACAGAATGGAAGAAGAAGAAGAAGGGTGTCCGTGCCCGCTTTAAGAAAGGATGGCAGAATATGAAGCACTCCTGCAACCGAAACAACAAAGTGGTGCCTTTACCTACACAGCCTGACCTGGATCCATCATATCCTGTAGATCCTCAGCCAGCTCGTGTAGATCCTCAGCCAGCTTCTGTAGATCCTCAGCCAGCTTCTGTAGATCCTCAGCCAGCTCCTGTAGATCCTCAGCCAGCTCGTGTAGATCCTCAGCCAGCTCGTGTAGATCCTCAGCCAGCTCGTGTAGATCCTCAGCCAGCTCGTGTAGATCCTCAGCCAGCTCGTGTAGATCCTCAGCCAGCTCGTGTAGATCCTCAGCCAGCTCGTGTAGATCCTCAGCCAGCTCGTGTAGATCCTCAGCCAGCTCGTGTAGATCCTCAGCCAGCTCGTGTAGATCCTCAGCCAGCTCGTGTAGATCCTCAGCCAGCTCGTGTAGATCCTCAGCCAGCTCGTGTAGATCCTCAGCCAGCTCGTGTAGATCCTCAGCCAGCTCGTGTAGATCCTCAGCCAGCTCGTGTAGATCCTCAGCCAGCTCCTGAAGATCCAGCTGAAGACAGACCAGGTCTGTCTAACCGTGAGCAAAAGGCTCCGGAGAGAACTGTGTTTTATTAATTTGTTTGCTGTGATATATTTCTGGCATCTAAAAATCATTTTCACTGTTTGTTTTATTCTCTGTTTTTACCTTTTAAAACAACAAACAGAATGGAAGAAGAAGAAGAGTGTCCATGCCCGCTTTAAGAAAGGATGGCAGGCTATGAAGCACTCCTGCACCCGAAACAACAAAGTGGTGCCTTTACCTACACAGCCTGACCTGGATCCATCATATCCTGTAGTTCCTCATCCAGCTCGTGTAGTTCCTCATCCAGCTCGTGTAGATCCTCAGCCAGCTTCTGTAGATCCTCAGCCAGCTTCTGTAGATCCTCAGCCAGCTTCTGTAGATCCTCAGCCAGCTTCTGTAGATCCTCAGCCAGCTCGTGTAGATCCTCAGCCAGCTCCTGAAGATCCAGCTGAAGACAGACCAGGTCTGTCTAACCGTGAGCAAAAAGCTCCGGAGAGAACTGTGTTTTATTAATTTGTTTGCTGTGATATATTTCTGGCATCTAAAAATCATTTTCACTGTTTGTTTTTCTCTCTCTGTTTTTACCTTTTAAAACAACAAACAGAATGGAAGAAGAAGAAGAAGGTTGTCCGTGCCCGCTTTAAGAAAGGATGGCAGGCTATGAAGCACTCCTGCACCCGAAACAACAAAGTGGTGCCTTTACCTACACAGCCTGACCTGGATCCATCATATCCTGTAGATCCTCATCCAGCTCGTGTAGTTCCTCATCCAGCTTGTGTAGATCCTCAGCCAGCTCCTGTAGATCCTCAGCCAGCTTCTGTAGATCCTCAGCCAGCTTCTGTAGATCCTCAGCCAGCTCGAGTAGATCCTCACCCAGCTCGAGTAGATCCTCAGCCAGCTCGAGTAGATCCTCAGCCAGCTCGAGTAGATCCTCAGCCAGCTCGAGTAGATCCTCAGCCAGCTCGAGTAGATCCTCAGCCAGCTCGTGTAGATCCTCAGCCAGCTCGAGTAGATCCTCAGCCAGCTCGAGTAGATCCTCAGCCAGCTCGTGTAGATCCTCAGCCAGCTCCTGAAGATCCTCAGCCAACTCGTGTAGATCCTCAGCCAGCTCGTGTAGATCCTCAGCCAGCTCGTGTAGATCCTCAGCCAGCTCGTGTAGATCCTCAGCCAGCTCGTGTAGATCCTCAGCCAGCTCGTGTAGATCCTCAGCCAGCTCGTGTAGATCCTCAACCAGCTCGTGTAGATCCTCAGCCGGCTCCTGAAGATCCAGCTGAAGACAGACCAGGTCTGTCTAACCGTGAGCAATAAGCTCCGGAGAGAACTGTGTTTTATTAATTTGTTTGCTGTGATATATTTCTGGCATCTAAAAATCATTTTTACTGTTTATTTTTCTCTCTCTGTTTTTACCTTTTAAAACAACAAACAGAATGGAAGAAGAAGAAGAAGGGTATCCGTGCCCGCTTTAAGAAAGGATGGCAGGCTATGAAGCACTCCTGCACCCGAAACAACAAAGTGGTGCCTTTACCTACACAGCCTGACCTGGATCCATCATATCCTGTAGTTCCTCATCCAGCTCGTGTAGATCCTCAGCCAGCTTCTGTAGATCCTCAGCCAGCTTCTGTAGATCCTCAGCCAGCTCCTGTAGATCCTCAGCCAGCTTCTGTAGATCCTCAGCCAGCTTCTGTAGATCCTCAGCCAGCTCCTGTAGATCCTCAGCCAGCTTCTGTAGATCCTCAGCCAGCTCCTGTAGATCCTCAGCCTGCTCCTGTAGATCCTCAGCCAGCTCGTGTAGATCCTCAGCCAGCTCCTGAAGATCCAGCTGAAGACAGACCAGGTCTGTCTAACCATGAGCAAAATGCTCCGGAGAGAACTGTGTTTTATTAATTTGTTTGCTGTGATATATTTCTGGCATCTAAAAATCATTTTCACTGTTTGCTTTTCTCTCTCTGTTTTTACCTTTTAAAACAACAAACAGAATGGAAGAAGAAGAAGAAGAGTGTCCGTGCCCGCTTTAAGAAAGGATGGCAGGCTTTGAAGCACTCCTGCACCCGAAACAACAAAGTGGTGCCTTTACCTACTCAGCCTGACCTGGATCCATCATATCCTGTAGATCCTCAGCCAGCTCCAGTAGATCCTCAGCCAGCTCCAGTAGATCCTCAGCCAGCTCCTGTAGATCCTCAACCAGCTCCTGTAGATCCTCAACCAGCTCCTGAAGATCCTCAACCTTATAACCCATGGAGCTTTGATTTTACTGAACTAATAGAGGATTTCTATCGTAGTTTATCTGATTATGATCCATATGTTCAGAGATTACTCAGACTTTTTCCACCATATGATCCTCCCCGATTTCCCGCTGCATGGTATTCTGATCAAGAGTTTCTTCATGAATTGGATAAATTCGGTGAGTATACTGCCATTATGTTCAGGTTAACTTTCATTCTGTCCTTCTTTTCATTGTCAGCTTCACTGAAACACCTTCTATTATGTTATAGGACCGGGTAAAAAATATCACTTCTTGGATTGTCATCAATCTTAAATTAAATGGAACAAAATCAATTTGGAAACTAACTGTTGGAAAAATAGGGAACCGATTTGGAATGGAAATTGATTAGAATTGAAACACTTTAAAAAAGAATCGAACTGAATTGCCAAATTGGATGCAATACCCAGCCTTATTATTAAATATTGAATTAATGTCAAGTGTTATTCTGATCAAATGAATTGTCTTTTGATGACCCTGATATCCTTTCGAAAGAAATATTTGGTTTTCTTTTTGATTGTCCTGCTGTTATACTTAAACACCTTTTCATTCTGTTGAATCACATTGGATGTACTAAACCCCGCTCCATTACACGTGCATGTTTTAAAAGAATACGTTTGTTTGATTGTTTCTTACAACATCACATCTCTTGGAGTTTGTGCGACTCAATCACATGTGTTCCTTATGCATTGTTTGTTTTTAGAAGCGTTTTCTGCCCTTTATGAGGTGGGAAAGAACTGTCTAGGAAAAGGACACGGTGGCATTGTGTATCAGGGGACTCGCAAGTCCGATGGCCTGAAGGTACCTTTGCCCTATTCATCAAACATTTTCATCCTTGTGTCTCAACATACAGACGTGTTGAGTGTTTTTATCCAGATATGTTGATGTACTGTTGTAAAGCTGTTGTGAAAATTTCTCTTTGCAGGTCGCCATCAAATTTATGGGCAAGTCACCCCGCTGGGATAGATGTATTCATGTTGTGAGTCATATTAATTTTTTTTTAATGTGAAGTGAGGTCCAAAAATCTTAAAGAATCTGCTGTATAGGTTACAAATCAATCAAGCGAATTTGAAGTGATTGGCGTTGATTTCTGTGTGAAGTTGAGCAGATGAGCTGGACATGAAACATCAGGTTTTGTGCACACATTAAAAGAGGCACATAACAAATACTGAGACATTCATACACATCCTTCATACTCTAATTGTTATGCTAATAAATGAATTAATTTCAAAAATAGTTCATAAGAACTTCATTTCTCATTGAAGTTTCGGATTTTTAGACCCCACTGCATCTCAACACAAATGATCCGTGGAAATTGAAAAGTCGCCTACCGTCTGCTAATCTTTTTGACCTTTTTTCACCAGCCTGGATATGAAAAGCCTCTCATCGCAGAAGTGGCTGTAAATCTGATGCTACAGAAACCAGAGAGTTGCCCCAACATTGTGGATCTGTTGGACTGGTTTGAAGAGGACATCGTCTACATCCTCGTTCTAGAATATCCATATCCCTGTTTGAGCTTGAAAGATTTCCTTGAGGTTGAACGTCTGTCTGAAGATCAGGCACGTCCTCTCATGCGTCAAGCAGTAATCGCAGCTCAACACTGCATCGACCACGACGTCTGCCATGGTAGCTTGACGAAGAGAAACACCGTGATCAATATACAGACCATGACGCTCATGTTCATAGACTTTGGACGTGGCCATCTTGCCTCAACTTGCGACAAACCAGACCCTAAACACCCCGGTGAGTTGAGTTTCTGTGTTCCCGATGTAATGACCCTAGCACAAACATTGTAGCCAACCCAAAATGATTTTCCCCTCAACAGCACTCTGTCAGAATTTACTGTAATGGATTGATGATGTAAGACTTTGACTTGAATGATTTTTGCCAGTGAAATGTTTGCTCACTTCTTGTTTGTGTTCCATGACGCTCATATTGATAGATCCATTACATTGCTTTCCTGGCCCAACTTGGGTCGAACCAAGCGGTGAAAGCTGGGGTGAGTACTGAGCGATGTATTGACCCTCGTACAAACATTGAGGCCAACCCAAAATGAGTTTCCCCCCAACAGCAGTACTGGATTGATGGTGTTATACTTTGACTTGAATGGTTTTTACCTGTGTAATGTTTGTTCACTTCATGCTTGTGTTCCAGGTCGAGGTCATGCGGTTGCCCATATGGTCTCTAGTTTGGCTAAACTGCTCCTGTGTATGATGGGTGGATATTGGGAGTCTCTTGAAGACGATCGTGTTACAAAAGACAGCCCTGAGCTCACACTACTTGGTTTAACTGAAGGTAAGAGACCACCACTATCCTTGTGAAATGCAAAGCAAGATTCTGTTCATTCACTGGGAGATGTCTCACCAAATGCAACTTCCTAAATATAAGTTGAAAGAAAACAGGATATTATTTTTAAAAATGTGATAACAATAGCTACTGAAATATGTAGTTTCATTTGTTTGACAGTGAGTTTACAAAGAACATATGTGACTAATCCTCTCGTAAACACTTCTCCTCACAGAATGTCTTGACTTGATCAATCGGTCCGGGATCGCTTCACCCCCCGACAGGCCAACATTAGAGGAGTTCCTAGACCACGAGTGGTTCAAGCAGGGTTCAAGGTCAAAAGAAGACGGGTGTCTGACTCATGTCTGTTCATCCTGCGTTGTATAAAGAAGACGGGTGTCTGAATCGGGTCTGCGCATTAGGCCAACATTAGAGGAGTTCCTAGACCATGAGTGGTTAAAGGTCAAGAGTATCTTATGTCTTTCCTCTAGTTCAGTAAGTGATATTAGCGTAGCTGGTGGTCGTTTTAGCTGGTTGATTTTTTCACTTTAATTTTTTCGGTTTACATTTGTTCTATTCAGTAATACAGTAAACTTTTTGGCCATATAAAAATACTTTAGTTTATGAGAAAATGCTCATGTGCATCACGCCTTGTATAAAGAAGACGGGTGTCAGACTCGTGTCTGTTCATCCTGCGTTGAATAAAGAAGACGTACGCGTTTCAAAGTGACGACATAAACGGACTTTACTGCGTATGCGTGCGTTCATGGACTCCCAAACAATAGAGTTAACTGTAGATGATTTCTGATGACAAGTAAAAGAAACCGTGAAGAAGCGTTACTTGGCTAAATTTGTGTCTCCAATATTTTGAATGTAGACTGTGATACCAAGCGCAACCGCTAGATGTCAGTGTACCGTACACTTTCCTTAAATGTGACTACACTACAGGACACGTTCAACAAATTGTTTGTTCAATAAATCGTTATATTTAGAGCGTTAAAGGAGTAGTTCACTTTTTTTTTAATAAATGTTAAAGATAATTTACTCACCCCCCTGTCATTCAAGTTTTTGTTTCTTTAGTGGAAAAGAAATCACGTGAAAAATTATGTATTTTGTGAAGTCATGAACGCTCATCGCAGAACAGAGCAAAGTGAGCATTTGTGTTTATAATGCATATTTTTTTTTTATAAAATGAGCGATGCTTTCACTAGATGAGACCTTTATTCATGGTCTGGTATGATCTAAAGTCCTTTAAACGCTTGAAGGTGAAATGAAAGTTTCAGTGAAGCTTCAGAGTTGATTGAAGTCACTTTATGGAGAAAAATCCTGGAATGTTTTAATCAAAAACCTTCATTTCTTTTCCACTAAAGAATCAAACACATCAACATCTTGGATGAGATGGGGGTGAGAAAATGAACGTGAACATTTATTTTGAAAGTGAACTACTCCTTTAAAATATGATATAATTATTTTTCAGATTAATGCATTCAAATATTTAATGAACACAGCATCAGTTTATTTTGTCATCCATTGTCTAGCGTTACATTATATTACGCTCATATACATGTTAAGGCCTTTAAACCATTTAAGTGTGATTTGAAACCGTTGCTTTGGCTCAATATAGATGGGTGTTATAGATGGATGACTGCGTCAGTGAATGTCTGTCAGACAGCGCACCTCAGTATTAAGTTCTCTTTTATGATTAAATGAACAAAAACACCAGTTTAGCATTTTCGTGAGCACAGATTTCAACATGTTAAATAGAATCCCAAAAGATTGTAAAGAGTTGTGAAGATGGGAGAGGTGGCAGTAGGGGTGGGAGTAAACGATTATTTCTACTTACGATTATTTTATCGATTGGTCGACTAATTGGGCGATTAATCTAACGATTAACTTTCTGCTGCTCGAGTAATAAAAACCATAATGTATCTCAATTGAATACCAAAAAACTCTTAATAATATACTTTATTAAACAAGTTTTACATAGCAAAAAATACTCTACTCTCAGTTTATTTGAATAATAACCTGGCTATCTAGCAGCTGTGCAATTTGGTGGTGATGGCTAACCAATTCACCAACGTATCTAAGCTCTCTGTGCAGTTTCTTCGTGCTAGGTTAGTAGCTAACGTTCACATTAGCTATCGTCAGCTACTAAAGATAGCGGTGTTCTGCAGCCGTAAACTAGCTTCCATTCAAGCCAACATTAGATGATAATTAACGTTAGCTAAACACAGCTCTCTAGGGTGCCAGTAGCTACTTATTAAGACCATTATCAAAAACAGGATTCAAGGTTTTATTTGTCACATACACAATAATACAGATTATAATCAGTCAGGTCGGCTCAATGGACAGTGTATGGGATCAGAATCCCACCAAAAGTATTGCGGCATATTTAAAATAAAATAAGCGTGAATAAAAAAATAAAAAACGTGATTCAGAACTTTAAACGCATTTTAAATTATATTGCACAAATGATTACATAAAGACAAATTTGTCCAAATCGCATATAAAATAAAGTTGCCCTGGTTGTTTTACTTATTCTTTGTGATTTTTGTTATTATTTGCTTATATTTTCATTTTTTTCCCTCGCTTGTTTTTCCACGTTCTGCGCTTGCCTTTCCACATGCTGCAGTTCCAGTTTCATGATAATTAGGGTAATTAGGTAATTATGTCGATTTTAAATGCACACTTTAAATAGCCAAATGCTTTCCTCTCTCTATTTGTCAATTGCTTTTCTTTGCGTTTGCCAAATGCTTTTCTTTATCCAGTTGTCAATAGAGTCAAAAAATGCCATTGGACAGTACACATGTGGGCAACCAATCAGCTTTCGGCTCAGTTTTAGGATACACCCCTTCTCCCATATGTCATATGAAGTAGATGTAAGGCGGTAGATCAGACGCGGTGCAGGTTTGTTAACAAAACAGTTTGTCTCTGCATGGGAATTATTATGACTTTGTGTTCCAAAATCAAGTTGCATCTCATCTCAATTTCAGCTCAGTTTTAATTTGAGCGTTTGTCTGTATGCTTGTTTTGTTCACATATATTTAACTTCTGCCAAGTCATGTACTTATAGTGTGTGGCGCAATAAAGTCACTGTTTTAATGGCTGTAGGTCTTTCTTGCTGTCTGATGAAATTCTGCCTTACATCTACTTTGTTTGACATATGGGAGAAGGGGTGTATCCTAAAACTAAGCCGAAGGCTGATTGGTTGCCCACATGTGTGTACTGTCAAATGGCATTTTTTGACTCAATTGACTAATGGATAAAGAAAACATTTGGCAAATAGAGATAGTAAAACATTTGGCAAATGCTTTTTTAAAAGGCGATTTAAAATGTGCATTTAAAATGTAAAAAATATAAAACAATAAAAAGTTTTAAAGCATGTATTAAATAAAAGTTTTAAATGTATATATTTTTATTAATTGCATAATATGTCAAGCCAGTTTGATTTCTTTTGGCCACTGATGATGGACTGAGAAAAGAAAATTGAGAATGTCGTTAAAACATGGCCACATATGTCTCTGTAAGTCATTTATGTATTTATTAGACAAGTCATTGGTGAAAAGTGCAGTAAATATGTCAAATGCATTCTGTAACACATTTTTATTATTTCCAAGAATTAATACAGATGAGATCAATCATATCACAACACAATCGGCCCTGATTACTATTAAGAAAGCAAGATGCATGATTAGGTGCACATACATTTTAATAAGGATCATTAAGCTAATTGAACAAAATGTGTATTATGTGTACATTAGATAATATGACCATTTCTTTTATTCCATATGGAAATATGTTTTCGATTTGAGTTTGATCAAGTGTTCAATTATTGATCTTTTGTTTTCTTAATACACATTTAAGAAAATGATTTGCTGGTTAATTATTATGTTGACCGTGATTTTCTCACCTGTGATTAATTGTTAGTTGTGATTATGTCGATCTTTTGTATGAAGTTGTATTATGACTAACGACTTAAAATAATAAAAATCTTAAGTAGGTGAAAAGGCCTACATACATATAAGCCAACTGTAGTAACATTATGTATTAATGCAAGTAAACAGAGTAAGAAGAATATCTTACCAGAAAAGGCCATCACATAGAGACAGACAACAAAATACAATTGGAAAGAAAATGATGAAAATGAAGAAGAGATATCGAGTAAGCACACAAGGTTGATCCAGACACAACATCAACATGCTTAATATTTATAGATGTTATTGTCTTTGATTATAAATTACACTACTGTACATATCTGTTTAGATGTTGAAATGAATTCATATCAATATCAATGAATCGTTTATAACTATACATGTTGGTGTTTGCTTGATAACAAAAGGTTTATTGACCATAACTCGTGCTGGATGATGAAGTAATGTGTTCTTAACTCTGTTCTGGTGGTTGTTAGTGTACAGCGCCCCCTACTGGACAAAAAGGTCAAAACAGGCACAAAACTGTAGCTTCAGGTCTGCAGACTCGCACTTCTGGAAAGCTTAAAAAAAAACATGAACTATGAAATATATTCACAAGAAACACTCAAGTCTTCTGTTTATTTGTATATAACTAGGCTACAGTAGATTATATGTTATTGTTGTAATAAACATCTCATCCAACTGTGTGTATTATTCATTTTTCAATTGTCAAAAACACTCAATTGCAAATCAATTGTCTCCTGTAAGATATGTATTACGACTGTTAGTAGACACGTACAAATACTTTAATCTGTTCTGTATATTATCGTTAGTGAAGTCATGGTTTCTGTGTAAGATTGGTTTTGCCAAAAGTCACCAATACAACAACAACAACAAAACAACATGTTACTACACTTTTACCATAGTTCATTTTCACTGGTCCAGAAGCACTTCCAGTTTCAGTTTACTTCATTTATTTACTTTTAATCTCACACATACATACATAATTACATTTTTGTTTAACAGTTTGATTCGGTTACAAATATTATATTTTGTCGTTCAACTCCCCCTACTGGACAAATAAGGAACAACGGGGGCGTGAAACTGCCTGCTCCAGGTCTGCAGACATCTAGTTTTAATGAGATCCGGATTCATAGAGCTGCACTACTGCCATCTGCTGGTGTAAATTAACTCCTCCTGGTGATTCTGTCACAGTCTTGTTATAAATCCTGTTTTTAATGAAGTTCTGAAAGAGATTCTGGCTCTGGTCACTTTTCACCTCTAGTCCATGTTCTGTTCATCCTATTTTTATATTTCATTGTTTCTTCTTTATAATGTGACTATCAAGTTCATGTTTTATCATTTAACTGACAGGGTTCACAGAGTCCAGTTGCATCTTTTCCTATAATATTCTTCTGTATCTTTTACTATTTGCTATTGTAAACTCTTCCTGATTCTTCAGAATGTTTTTTCATGACCTGCTCTTTTGTTTAATGATTAAAGATTTGCGGAATAAAACCTGCTCCCGACCACATTATGTTCACGGAGTATGTTACTCTGGTTACTCACTCGGAGTATAAAATCCTTCGATTTCTGAAATGGACTTGACTTACCCCGCGGTCGCGGATTTGACATACCTCACGTTCTGAAAGCAAAAACCCTGAGTATTCCGTTTTCTGGGGTTGACTTACTCTGAGTTTGCACTTAGCACTTATCCTGCTTTCTGAAACGGGCCCCTGGTTTATATTTCTCCAAGCAAAGTTTGTTTCAGAAACTCGGCTACTGCCTTACGATGAATGAGATCTAAAGTCAACACTGCGCAAACTTCAGTACTGGAGAATGACCACAAGGTGGCGGACAAACACCATGATCATAGGAACACACTCACATCAAACTAAACGTTGTCGGTGTCTCTTAACAATTTATTCACAGCGCTCAATATTATGCATGTGAATTCATTTCTTATTGTGACAAATCGTTTGTCGTTAGAAAGGTCTAAAGGTTTTATACAATCATTTATGTAAGAAGAGTAATTGATTCATAAATGACAAAAGTGTGCATAAGAAACATTTATGTGCTGCTCAATGTCTGGTGGTACACACATGTTTACTTCAATATGTTGGATGAAAATTATGATGTTATCATGACAAACTATATATTGTCAGAAAGGTCCAGGACTCTAGAATGCATATATGATCAGTACTTTATGAAATTCATAAATGACAATATAACATTTTTTAGAGGGTTCTGCTCTTGAAAAGCCCATCCTCACAACATTATATCCAATGATGAAAAGGAAAGACAGTCAGCTATGAACCGGTGATGAGTCTGATTGACACCAGGGTTCTAGGAACAGACTATAGGGTGTATGTGGATCATTTTTACACCAGCCCATCACTGTTCCGGGATCGCCTTCAAAAGGCTTCTGGACCTGTGGGACAATGTCATACCAAGTAGCTAAGTTTGAAGATCAAGCATTGGTAAGCATTGAAGTGGATGTTTGTGGTAGAGCAGCTAAAAGAGAGTGACAGAAAAGATGTACTCAATCAAGACCAAATATATTGGATTAGTATTATATAACTGTTGTCGGGTCCAAGACAGGTTTCAGCTTAAACCACTTTTTATGACCACTGTTTAATCCTATTATATGTGGCCACCAGTACTTTCACTGAAATATATCTGGTTTCACGCAAGCCACCCTAATTAAAGGACACAGATGGAAACTGGTGTGTCAAAAATATACATTTATTTATTTCACAATAGTTCAACTATGAAACTTCCCTTAATCAAAACACCAAAGGGTTACTGGTGTGTACAGAGTTTTCGTCCGGAGATATGTTAGAATTCAAAGCACACGAATTTGATAGGATAGCATCTTGCAGTTGATGGAGATTTGTGGGATGCACGAAGCTCCCAAAGATGCTCTATTGGGTTGAGATCTGGTGACTGTGGGGGCCATTTTAGTACAGTGAACTCACTGTCATGTTCAAGAAACCAATTTGAAATGATTGGAGCTTTGTGACATGGTGCATTATCCTGCTGGAAGTAGCCATCAGAGGATGGGTACATGGTGGTCATAAAGGGATGGACATGGTCAGAAACAAAAGGCTTTAAATGACTTAACAAAAAGTTTCTCAAAGTAGAACCATTTTAGCACTACTCATGGACAGAAATTGATAGATGGAAAGCGACTGAGTTCCGACAATTCATGTTGTACACAGGAAAGGCTGTCCTACAAGGACTTCTCAAACAAGAGCTGTATGACAACTTCATGTGTTTTTCCACTGCCATGCCATGCTAAAACTTTCCACTGCCATCCAGAACTCGCCAAGAAACACTGGGAATACGCACGCAATATCCTGAAATGTTTCGTACAGCAGTGCAGAGAACTTTATGGAGAGAGTTTCCTTGTTTCCAATGCCCATCAGATGCCACATATTGCAGATGTTGCAAAACAGTTTGAGTGGCTGGACAAGTGCAGTGCTTTTGCGTTTGAAAACTTCAATCAGAAGCTTAAAAGAATGGTCCACTCTGGAAGAAATCCACTGGCTAAGGTTACAAGAAGGATTCGTGAAGGGCAAAACATTCACAAGACAACACTGGTGGAGGAGAAGATCAAGTGCATCAGACCCAACAATGTTTTTCGAGTTGAGCAGACTTTCTTTGAGGTTATTGAAGATGATGGGCTTGAAAAACAATCACTCCTATGTAGGGTCTATGTAAGACGGGTCCCCTCTACACAGACCCCTGTGACTCTCGCATTGTTGGTTCATATGTTGGAAAAGCAAGAGAGACAACAATTCGGAGGGTATTCACCACAAGACAATCATGCATCACCTGCGTCAATCTTAATCATGATTTAGTAAAATCCTTAACATTTAGGATATCATGACTGTATTCAGGATATCTTGAAACTTTGTATCAAACATTTGTAAGTTTATCAATTTAAACCATTCCACGTATGCCCTACAAAATGTTAATTTGTAATAACCAAATTATATTTTCTTGATGATTACCTACACTCTAAAAAATGCTGGGTTATTTGTTTAACCCAACAGCTGGGTTGAGCCTGTTGGGTCATTTTGTTGGGTTATTTTCTCAGTGTTGGGTCATTTTATGAGTAACCCAAACGCTGGGTTACCAGTCGGGTCCAATTGAGTGACAGTTGAGAGAGTAAACCCCTCCCACTCCTCGACGCCTCAGACAAACTCTACCTTCGCGGGCATTTTGATCCACCTCAACTCGAAAAGCTGTTATTCGGAGAATAAAAGGTATGTTTTACGAGTTTTTAATGTATAAAACTATTACTGTACATCAAAAAAATGCAAAAGTATGCTAAATTCCGCTGTTCGCATTAGGTTTGAAAGTAACGTTACAATGTAGCTTCGTTAGCTTTGGATAGCTAGTCTGTAACGTTATGCCCACGTTGTTCTAATTTACAGCTTTTTAATAATTAAAATTTCCTTTTTGGTCAACATTTCCCTTTGAAATTTCTGACTCGTGTGAGTCATTTAGTTCAGTATCTTACGCATCTTTATATTAGTAAAAGGTCAACACGAGAGAGCGTCGTGTCAAAAGCAAACATCCAACATTTCTTTTATAAATACCACTAATGTTCGTGACGGAACGTAGTTTTAAGAGTCTTTTAGAACAGAATCTAGTTGTTAAGAAGTCAAATACGTGATTTATATATAAACATAACGCCTCATTGAGACTTTGTTAAGTTGCTGTCGGAGGTTTGAGCTTCAGGCTGTCAGCAGTTGTGGCACCGCTGAGAGCAGCTCTATCTCGGCCAGTGCTTAGGGAATAACCGCTGGCTCTTATAACGTCAGTGGTTAACCGTGCGATATGATTAATTTTGGGTATATGAAACTAACAATTGTTGGTCTTTTTAGTCTTCTACTTATTCCCGAGTTTGTCGAATTAGTTTAAGTGTTGTGTTAAAGTTTATAATATTATTTTTTTGAGACTGTGTTTCACTTTCTGTACTATATCCCACTCTTCTTCTTTTCCCTCACTGACAGGTTGCAGAATAACAGCAAATATTAATGGATCATTCTATTCAAGAGAAAGTCGACTGGATGTTCTCATAACAGGCTTAAAGGTTAACTTGATTTATTCTTTATATGTTTATTATAATCCATTGTGCTCTGGGTAGGCCAGTTTTCTTAAATTCTTCTCTTGTCTCTTTTCTTGTCTCTTTTTCTCTTTAAAGATTAACAAATTGATAAAGAAACCCTCCTGCTGGACATCCACTTCCAAAAGTGCATACCACACTGTTGTCTACAAACTCCCAGGAAAAGAATCCTCTTCAGTAAGACCGCTCCGTGGATGTGTCAGGTTAAGCAGTACTGGAACCGAAAGAACTAACGCTCTTTAAAATGTTTTGTGAGTTTATATGAAGAGGAAAGTTACGGTGTCCCTTTTTCACATCCATAACACTTGTTTATTTCTTTTTGTTTATAGAAAACTTGTGCATAGACTGATATTTTATCATATAAGTGCGGTTCTATCAACAAGGATTTAGTAAAATACTTTTTATAGTGTTTTTATGTCGCATCCATAACGCTGGAAATGCCCTAAAGCATTTTACACGTGCCACTTTGTTAACTGTATATGAGTTTTTGAATTGTTAAGTTGTTGAACTATTTATATTTACTTGTGCAACTTTAATAACCTTGTTAAATGTATATGTTTAAATCTAAACTAATGTAATTTATTGATGTTAATTTTCTTTAAATATGTATAAACATACATTTCATCAAAGTGTTTTATATGCCGTTTTATTGTTCATTGAGCATAACATATTGCATGTTTTTATGAATTCCTTTTGTCTTGCATTTTGATCCTTAATAAAACTTTTGATTCTTACTGATGCCTCAAGTAATTCTCTGTGAAATTATTGTTATATTTTTAAAAATTTCGGGTTTGTTTTAAACCAGCAATGTAATTTTTAAGCAAAAGTTGATTTAAATAAAACAACCCAGCATGTTGGGTCAAAGATTTAACCCAACTGGCTGGGTTAAAATAACCCAACGCTGGGTTTGTCCATATTTGACCCAACGTTGGGTTACCAAAATAACCCAAATTGGGTTGTTTTAACCCAGCCTTTTTTTAGAGTGTATGCTGTGGTTGAATTTGAAGAGGAGAAGACTGTTGCTGTTGTTTGCAGAAAATGGATTGTGGGAAATGTAAATGTTAATATTGCTATTTTTAGATTTTATGGTGAAAACAAAGAATTTATAGTGTAGAAGCCATTACACATTTTCAAAGCTTTGTGGTACTTGTCATAATGACCAAACAGATTTTAGGCTGCTATTGGCCCCCATCTGAACCATCAAAGAAGGCAAAAATGGAGAAATTCCAGATAAGATGATTTGGAAGCTCTTTAAGATACGAATTATTGAAAATTAATTTACAAGTAAGAGTTATAGGCTTAGATTATATGTATTAGCAACACACAAAAAGTGATCAGCAAACGATTAAGTTTCTGATTTAAATTTCTGATGGCACACTCTTAAGTACATGGCAAACTAGTCTATTAAGTATAAAGCATTTGAAAAAAAAATAATTTAGCTTTCATGTACTCACCTTATTTGCAGTTATGATTCTTTATATTTTAATAAAGCTGCCAAGTAATGCTCTTCTGCATACCATTTAAATGAACCATGCTGAAAGGAACTGGAAAAGGAAAACTTAGCTATTATTTGTAACCGTAAATGTGTTAAGTCTTATTATATTTCATGATAGATTTTGTTAAAATAAAAGACAAGTTGTGAAAATAGCTGTCCCTTCCAAATTGGTATATAATATCACAGCACAGGTACCATTAGTTTGTTGTTCTTGCTCTGTTACTTAAAAAAATGAAGAAAAAATTATATATATAAATATGTCATATATACAGTGCGGTATGCACAGGAAGTGTGACAACAGCCAGTGCTCCACACAGAGATCTGGTCGTGTCTATTATTCCATTAAGAAAGAGAAAAACTGAGACAGACTAAATCCAGAAAAACTGTGCCTATGTCTCCAAGACATTTTAAGAAACTTACCTGCAAAGCTCCCTGAAAAACTGTTTGCATGTGTAAAATAGCTGCTTCAAAGCAAATGAGTGGTTATACTAAATATTGACTTGATTTAGTTAATAAAGCTTAACATTATTTTTGAAAGCATCCCAACTATACAGAATGCCTGTAACTTTTCACAGTTTTTTAGGGTTGAGTATAGTTTTAATTTTAGCGATTCCGGTTATGATTCCAATATGGAATTTAGTGCTTTCCTGTAGATGAGTGGTTAGAGCATAACGTTAACAACGCAAGGTTGTGGGTTCAATCAAAGGTCAAATACCTTTGTGAAATGTACAGGAGAAAGCAATGCAAGTCACTTTGGATAATAGCGTCTGCAACATGCATAAAGGTAAATGTATTTCCAAATGAAAGAGCTGAAAAGTGAATATTCAGAAATATTCAGAATCATACAATTAGCACTGATGTGATATGATACAAACCTTAACAATATTTATGGTCTCCATTTTAGAATTAGTCTCCTCAGCAAAGCAGCCTAAGATCAAAAGTCTGCCTGGAAATAAACCTCAAGCTCCTGCCTTCGGGGCAAACAGACATCAGTAGCCATTGTCTCAAGACAGTAAGTAGCCTCCTAAACTAATAAATAAACAATATATACACAACTACAAAATACTTTTTCCCAATTTCAAATCAACAGACAGAAAAGCTCCCACCCATTGTCAATCAAGTAAGTCTTAAATAATTTTGTTTCACTACAGTAGCAATGAATGAAAAAGCAATCAGTGCCAATGAAAAACATCATGTCAATGATTAACCAAATGCCAATGAATGTGAGTTTTGCAATTTGATCTTTAAATAGACAGTTTTAAATTGACATGCTCTAAGATGAGGCTGATTAATAAATTCACATATTAACTATAGTCACATATATGAAAACATAAAGTAGGTTTTACAGTAGAGAAAATCATTATTTGATCTCCTGCTGATCTCCTGCTTTTCCAACTTACAAAGAAATGAAAGGTCTATCATATTTATGGCCAATTATTTTTATATAAAGAATCATAATATCATTTACATTTAGCAGACGCTTTTATCCAAAGCGACTTATAAAGAGTTAGGGAGCAACAAGCGAGATGTCATACAGGAGCCATAATACATTAGGTGCCAATACAAAGTTACTGGTTTCAACAGAAGCTAGACCACTACCTGTTGAGAGAAAGGGTAAGTGAGTTCTTTTTTTTCATTTGTCTGTCAGGTATTCAGAGAAGAGTTGGGTTTTAAGTAGTTTTTTGAATGTTGTTAGAGATGTGGTTGACCAGACAGAGTTATGAAGAATGTTTCACCAGGAAGGAGTTGTGAAGGATAATGAGCGTGAAAGCGATTTACTGCCCTTATGAGAAGTCAATACAAGATACCACTGGTTTGCTGAATGCAGGGATCTTGATGGGGTGTAGGAGTGCAGGAGGGTGTGAAAGTGAGCCGGTGCAGATCCAGTGATGGTCCTGTAGGCAAGCGTTAGTGACTTGAATCTGATACGGGCTTCAAGCGGTAGCCAGTGGAGAGAGATGAAAAGGGGTGTCACATGAGTCCTTTTGGGCTGTTGGAAGACGAGGCGTGCTGCTGCGTTCTGAACCAGCTGGAGCGGTTTGATAGCCTTTGCAGGAAGACCAGCAAGGAGAGCGTTGCAGTAGTCCAAATCTGAGATTACCAGGGCCTGGACAAGGAGTTGTGCCGCATGCTCAGTGAGATAAGGTCTAACATTTCTAATGCTGAAAAAGGTGTATTGGCATCAATTGTATAACCTTTACTGTTTTTTTCTGGATTTTTTTGTTGATATTTGTTGATATATTGTTGATGTCTCTATCAGTTAAAATAAGCCTACACAAAAATACATACCCTTCATTTCTTTTCAAGCAGGCAAGTTTACATTATTAGCAGGGATCACATACTTATTTTCTCCACTGTATCTACTGGCTCTTTTGATGGTATTAACATACATCACAGGTAATCCAAATCCAAAGTTTTTGATTTCTTATTTTACCTTTTAAACTTTTTTTAGCATCCTCAACAGGACCCTCTCAAACAACACCCTGAAGGACTCATGAAGAGCAAGGTAGTTACTTTTGTCACATTAACTTGTGTTTACCTATTTTATCATACAGTGCAAACAAGAATCATTTGAATGCATTTGATATATTGTTTTTTTTGTCAATCATGCAACGTAACCAGCAACAGGTGTTAGAAGAACCTGTAAATGTGGAGCAGGAGCAGAAGCAGAACTGTCAATATTTTGTTTAAAACTCAGCACAGAACGGTCATTTAGAAGATCGATGTTAATTACCTATCTATATAAGAATCAGAATATAAAAATATGACATAATATTTCAATCCACGAAGAATACTAAAAATATTACAAATGCTGGAAATTATTTTTTGTCTATATAGACACCAGCCCAGGTCCATTATACACATCTGACCCAGAACTTATGAATTGTTTAGAAAATGATTGTACTTAAAAGTATTCACAGTAAAACACCACATCATAATTCAATATCAGTGTTGTCCACTACTTTAATGTAAACATACATTCATAATAAAATTGCACATTACAGTAAATTGATTTATTCAAGGGCTTCGTCTGTTGATCCTTCTTCCCTTTATGAAGCAGATTAAAACAATTACATTAATACATAAAACAATACAGAAAACAGTGGCATTGTCCATCTTGTCTTTCATTTGGATAGTTGCTGCACAAAAAGTCAAATAAGTTAAACACTCATGTCTTACTATTTACTAAGCTTACAATGAGAACATTTGGAAAGTGTTTTAGGATGTTTCAATGATAAGTTATTGTCAGTATATCTCATTCTAATAGAACATAAAACAATATTTACTGTACCATTTACCAAAATCTTGCCATTCAAACTGTAAATAAAAAACAAAAGAAATCAATTGCAAACTATTCAAATCCCATTTAACATACATACATACTGTCCGTGTGGTCCAGAGTTTAAATTTAACTTGTAGAATCTGAAAACTGTTAAAGATTGAATCTATTGAAGAAAATTGGCCTGGTTATTTCAGATAACATATGTTTACAAAAAGTATTTTATAATGAATTATAACTACATTCATAAAAGTAAGCCAGTTTAAAAGTTTTAAAATTATTTCAACAAAATAAAACTGATAATGAAACTCAAAATAAAACTTAAAATTAAACTGCTCACCCTACCTAAAGGTTTACATGCACTCGACTTTTGAATGTAGTGTTGACTTCTTGAGTATCATGGCATGTTAGAATATTTTGTAACAGTAGTGTATGAGTCTCTCAATTCTATTTAGAATAAAAAGATGAATCTCATCATTCAGTCACAGATGAAAAGGGTAAATAATGCAGAAGATGCTGAAAAAGCAAAGATTGTGAAGAAGTTACACCATTAAACTGTCCACAGGTCTTCAGAAAAATCCTTCAGACAACAGTTTGATCAACAACTACAAGACATAAAAAATGTCACTGATGGTTCAGGTAACGTCGTACAGTATTAGGAACCAGTCGTGCAGGTGTGAAGTCTTGAACTGGCTTACTTTTGTAACATAGATAATTATGTGTTAAATCTGTAAACTTTTGACCACAACTCTACAGTATATAGGACTTTAAACTTCTCATTTTAATTTTGATGCCAGCAACATTTAAAAAATGTGTAAACTTTGTTGGCTTTAGTTGGTTCGGAGTCTTTTGAAATTTCAAGTAGTTGATGTCCAAGTGCAATGCAAACCCTCCGTCTGACTCCAGAACTCCGTAAAGGTGATTCCTTGTCTTTAAAAAAAATCATTACAGTATTTTATATTTTCTTGACAATCACCGAAACAAACTGTTTTTGGCTTTAAATTGTTTCATATACAGTAGAGAAAGCCCTATTATGTCCCCCGTAAATATAAGGTAAGGTTATTACACACTCAAATGCCAAAAATATAAAAAATAAGAGACCCAATTTGAAGAAATCCCTCTAGTTCTAAACCAAAGTGTGAAAGCAAAACATTCTTAGATTGGAGGCTAAACTTGCTAGATAAAATACTAATAATTGAAAACAAGTACATTCACTTTGCCTATGTTTAATGAAAATCTTTTGTAATGAAGAGTGGCATGTACAAGAGAGTGGTCCTGCAATTACACAACCAGCAACAGATACCGTAACAGTAAAGTCAGTGGAGTTCATGTCATCCATACATATTTGTCATAACTTATTAACTAGTGTTATTTGTATATGACATTTTAAATGATAGAAAACTGATTCAAGGTCTATATGAAATAAAAATAAAACTACAGTGATGTTAATAACTGTTACGAAGACAACCAGAACTATCACCTTCTAACAACATCAAAGAAAGAAACGACACAAATCGAAGTTGCTGGCGTGTGAATGCACAAACTAAATGGTTACATTACACCCATATATTATGTATGTATTTGTTTATGTGTTTAGGGTACACACATAAGAGGCATACTTCTCAAAAGTGTGAAAATGTTTGAATTTGCATTTCTCCAGAAACCTACAAGCCACAATTAGCTCTAACAAAAAGAGAAAAATAAAACAACTACTACAAAGAAACTCACCCTTTAACGGCTCTCTTGTGGAACCTAAAGTGAAGACAGATATTCATGTTATATAATGTTCCTGGATAATTTCTCAAGTCATTTATTCAATAAACTTGACGTAGTGGTCAGACATTTGTGAGTTTGTATTTTAAGAATAATGAAACTAAATCAAACATAACACTGTAATTGGGGAATGAAATTAACTTTTCTATTAAAGGACAAAAATTCATGATTGGAAGTGACTTCTAGAAACATGTCTTATCTTCATAAGGGCAATATGTTAATAACCTTATTAAATGTAAATTGACGTATGTATTTTATGTAAAATACGTATATTTAATCAATTAATTCAGCAAATAAGAATGAAGTAGTATAGACATTAATATACTATCAACATCAAAAAAGCCATCTTTACACTGCAGGAGTTGAATCTGTTTTGTCTCATTACAAAGACTTTTATCCACTATAAGAAACGAGTCATACTTACATCGTAGGTCTGTGTGGACTCTGTTGTTAAACTTCTGATTGGTCATTACCTCAAGCGCTGTCTCTCAGGTGTTGTAATACTCAACGCTGCAATCAAAACACGGAACATAAATCTGTTTTCATTAACGTTACTTTGAATGATCAACATATTATTCACATTATAAATTCTCCCTAAAGCATAAACACACATTCAACAGCGCATTAAATATTCTCTTTAACGTTACTTGAGTAAATGACTCGCGAACTTTTATATCATTTACAGTTTACAATTACAGTGCAGTGTTATCTCAAATGTAGCGGTGAAAGTTTAAATTGACCAATAATATTCTTACAGACCTGGGCCATCTTCATGTTAGCATGCTCTGATAACATACGAGTTAGCATCCGAGTTATACCGGACTAACGCAGGAAAACTCACAACAATTTTAAGTTAATCAGTAACGTTATACAACGTAATAAATGAAGAATTAATTCATTAATAGAACAGTTTGACAACACGCTGTGTGAGTTTATGAGGAATAACGTTACCGCTGCGGGCCGCCTCCACTTCACTTCAGAAAACTTCACGCATCTGCTGAACGACCGTCGTTCCTCCACTGAAACCGGACTCAGTCTGGATCTGTACTAATGCAGTGAAACGGTTTCGACTGTAACGTGGATTTGCCGGTTTGAAGACGGATCCGATTTGGAGTAGCCTGCTAACTGGGAAAGCTAGTGGTTGATATCTAATTGCTTACTTAATATGCCTATTGTTATATTTCGATCAATGCTGCACTAACGTTACCTACAAAATGTAATGTACAAAATCATGTAGTTTATTTTGTATTAAGTATATGAAAATGTTGGACAGTTTTGTACAAATGGTTTTAACCGGACATCGCTATTTCGCGGGTTGTTTTTAGCATTCTTATCATTTACGCAGGTAACGTAACGTAACGCTTGAGGAATATCACAGCGGCCATTTTATATCACAGCGGCCATTTTATATCACAGCGGCCATTTTATATCACAGCGGCCATTTTATATCAGGCGCTCCGAGCACTGATAGGAGGAGGAAAGATCGGTAAGTTAAGTTTTTTGCTGTTTTGTACTAAATTTATTATGTTGGCTTGTTCAAATTTTGGAAACCATAAATCTTGTAGCCTTGAGTTTCCGTCGTCGTGTAAAGTAGCTTAATGTTAGCTGAAAAGTCAAGGGACTAAGTTAACTTTGAGCTGTAGTTCAACTAATTAAACATGTTAGTTAAGTAAACTTGCATTTGCATTATGGTGTTTGTGTTTGCGACGTGACAAAAAGGTATACGTATAATCATTGATTATGATTATAACAGTAATTTAAATGCTGAGTTCTATTATCTTATGTCTAGTTTGCCTCCGTATATAAATTAATCATCCTTAATGTTTTCCATTAAAGTTATATGGCCATACTGCGTGAGAACGGAACTTCGTTATGATTTTTCTTTATTTAGGATCCATCAGGACAGCGAACATGACACTCACAAGCGCCCTCATTACGAGCTCTTCTGCTCTTTTAAACAGTGCTTACAATCCACCTCCCCAATGCATCACCTTCCCCTATTGGACAAACTCCGCACTCACTCTAACATACAACAATAAGAAATAAGTGTCAGCAGCTACAGGTGTTCCTGTCATTACCACGTTCGCCATCAGCAAAGCATTATCGATGTGTCAATCGTATGTAGTTATTTATGGATATGATGTCAAAAGATCATTGTTTGTGGCATATTGCTACTTGGATACTTTCTAAATGCACACTATTGATTTCTGCAGTCATATACAATAATGCTAAACTATTCGCTCGTTAATTCTGACGTCACGCGTGAAGTTTAGCCTCTTAATCTGGGTCCAAGCGCTCTGATGGATAACAATGACGGAACCTGTGACTTTATTTACCATCACGTCCTTCTTTAATGAGACACACTTGCCGGTCAAAAGGTGTTTAAATTGTTTTAACTCAAACAAAGTAGTTAGTGTAAACCAGGCATCCATGAAAAAGGTTTACGATGTTGAGGTGAGAGAGCTGTAATGATACACTGGGCATTTTTTGAGATTATCTTTGTTTTTATTCTTTATCTACAGGCTCATTTTGTATGGCAAAATGATAATCAAGGTGCAGTATGAAAACCACAAATACATCAAATTACAAGATACTGATTTTGAAGAATTTGCTTCTCAATGTAAATTTCGTAATAAAAATAACCAGTAACTCCGAATAAGGGTAGACAATTATGTTTAATAATTTTGACAGTGTGTCATGTTATGTTGTCTTTTAATGCCATCATTTAATCAGGGAGATGTTTTCCATCCCTGTGAACAAGATTACCGTGGAAGATGATTCTGGAACTGAGGTGGATGAAACACTGTATACAGAATTATCGACAGTGAATGGATTTGCTTCGTTGTCAACGATGGGCATGACAATGGTAAACAAAAAGACACTAAGTGTTTTATATTGTATTAACCATGGTGCCGCTTTCATATTCATTAACTTGAATTAAATTGATCTTCATCTGATTTTATAATTAGCTTATGACTTAAGGATGCCTAATGTAAATGGCTTCACTTGAAATAATTAATTAAAATAGAGTTTATAATGTTTAGTCAGGAAAAAACATATTCTACATGAACAAGTTTTATACATGACAGTGCTCTGTACATTGTTTATATATCTTTTGGTCTTAGATTCAGGCGAATCTCAATCAACCCCATCACTATCCTCATACAGTGGCAGTTCCCTCTCTGTCTCCGGTGGAAGCAGTGAATGAAAAGAGATGAAGAGGCATTACAGAGCTCTGTAGCCAAAGATGTAAACATATCACTTGTATACAAGTAATTAATATGATCTAAATTGTCATTGTATCTGGGAAATATTCTATTTTTTGTTTATTCATTTGTGTAGCAAAAGTTTTGCTTTGTACTGATTTTCACGTATTAATTAATAATCAATTTGACTGTTGATAGACTGAGCTGATTCAGGCTAGACTCTCCGGCTTTATTGAAAGTATACATTGTAACAGTTGACAATGTTAATCAGTGTTGTAATATTATGTTTAGCTGATAAATCAGATCCTGCAGACAAAACCAGGAGGAACAACAGTAGTTGAAGAATATGAAGAATCTGGGACACTGTCTGACTGTAGAAAGTGGCAAATGGTTAATATTCTTGCTGCACACATGGTGGACACAGAAGGGTAAGTCCATTGTCGAAGGAAAAGTTCACATTCAAAATGAAAATTCTGTCATTTACTCACCCTCTTGTCATTTCAAACCTGTATGAGAATATTTTGCTTCCCATTGACTTTTTTGGTTTTGTGTCCATACAATAGAAGTGAACGGGGGACACCATTTTTTGGCAACCAACATTTTTAAAAATATCATCTTTTGTTTTTTGCAGAAGAAAAAAAAATCACACTTAAGTATGACAACAGGGTGAGATTTATGTTTGAGACATTCAACCATTAACCGTAAATTACACAACGTTATAGACTTAAGAGAAACTAAGACAGGCTTTGGTTTCCCAGCCTTTGATTTTTCAGATAATATTTCAGATTGTATTGACTTTAAAACCTTTTAAGCACTTTGTTTATGATGTGATGTAGTTGCCAATGAAACCGACATAATTGGAACAATATTAATTTGAAAATATGTCTAGAGGTTTAATGCAAAATTGTCAAATTTCCAAATTTTCTCTCTGTAGAAGAATTCCTCAACGAAAAACTAAAGAAAAATATTCATTGGGCATTGTCACCTTGTTCCCTGCATTAAAAGATCCCTTTCCAGGAAAGGATATGTAAGAAACTCATTTTATTCACACATTTTATCTTTATTTCATGCGTATAAAATAAATTAAGGAATGACAAGAGAGTGAGTAAATAATTACAGAATTTTCTTTTTTTGTGAACTATCCCTTTATGTGTGGATTTGCTTTAAAATGTACCTGGCCCTTGGGTTTGTTATTTAAGGGGAATTTCTGTTTAAATCTGTTTGGCTAGAATCACCCTAGACTGCTTTAACCCCTGACTGGTTTATAAAACTTTGAACAAATTGTTACAAGAGTGTAAAGTTGAATCTCATTATGTCTCTTTCCTTGGGAAGGAACATTACTATGGCAGCCAAAGTGGCTTTGAATTTCTAGCGTGGCATCTCAAAACAATTCAACTTGTGTGGAAAAACGCAGACTGCAGGAGGAGGGGAGCCAAGGCAAGAGAGAAAGCTGTTTCAGATTAGGGATGAGTTGGATGAAGAGCGTTGCAGAGAGTTGATATCCCTGATGAACACAATTCAAAGCAGTAAACCTGGCATGTGAATATATGTAATAAAAATGTTCTTTTATTTCTCTGTTGCTACAGATAGCTCAAGACTTTAAGCTCCTCTTTGGTCCAGACACATCTTCCAAACTGCTTCCGAAGTGGCACACATTCTCTATAGAAAAGGTGATTGGAGAAGCAGAGAGTCTTACTACCACCCCAGTGCTCCAAAGTTTGCTGAAGTCTGCCAGAATTCAGTACAATAATAAATCTTCTGCAGATCACCAAGGTATTCTGTACTTATCCGTATGAGACTATTTTCAGTGCAGTTTGTCAAAGGCAGTACTAATGATGACTTGACACAAAAAAACTTATAATTTAAGATTGTGTGGACCCAGAAACTTTAAATAAAATGTAATATAAACTTGGCACTTTTCCTTTAGAGTGGGCCAGTGATATGGCATCCTTCCTGCTGCTCCTCCATATTCTGCCACCTCAACCTTCTAAAAAAAAAAAAGAACATCAGTGCAGCTCGTTCCATGGTCCATCTAGTTGTGTTTCACAAGGTATGTGCCAAACCACAGGTTGTAATTTAAGTAGGTACCACAGACTAAAGACGTATTACGATGTAAATTAATGACAATTTCTCTATTTAGTCATGTAGGAGCTTAGAAGAACATTTGTAGAGTCAAAAGGGAAAACGCCAGCCATTCCTCCTTGCCTCTGGAACTCGGAAGCAAGCCATCAGTATTACTTTTGTGTGAGCTATGATGATGCTCTCAACAACATGTACACATTCCTGCAGACATCAGTCTATGGTATTGATGTTGATAGCACTAAAGAAAGTCCGAAGGTTAAGGAATTGAGACCCAAGTTTTTAAACAATGTATACAATCCACCACAACAAAGTGCTACATTTGCAGATCGTTGCATTGTGCACCTAGTTCGTTAATTCAGAACCTTAAGTTTTTTCATGACTTATATCCTGGCAAACGATTCATTGTTATTTGTGCCCAGGAAGGATGTTCATTGCAGTTTCAAAGTTATAAAGGTTTTAGAAAGCATTTAGATATTTGTCATAATAATACTGTTGACATGGGCACAAGAAGTTAAATTGTGCAAACACCATTCACCAACAAAGCTCACAAAATGATGACGCTGACATGGACCTAGATGTGATAAATCCGCCTTCATCTGTGTTAAAAGACCAGGCAAAAGAAATGTGTACTTCAATTATAGCGAAGTTACAGGGCAGTGGTGTCACAAACAATGTTGTGTTTTCTGTTGAAAGTAAAGAAGAGTATGTTAATGAAGTACATGCCAGTCTTAAAGAACAAGTGCTAAGTGCAATGCTTGTTGACAATTCAAGTAGAATCGAAGTTGAAGAAGTCTTCACCAATACCTACAATCCATTTAGTGATTTAAATACAAACTCTAAATGGACTAAGTATTTTAGTGAGAAATAGGGTATTGTTGAACCCATTAAGATTCACAAGATTTGAATCCAAGAGAAACAAAGAATCTGGTGTCTATGAGCAGGTACCAGTAAATGACACCTTCATTTAGATACCCCTGTTAATAGTCCTGTCGCGGTTAGGAAATATCCCTTGCGGTAAATATGGGTGGCACAATAGTACGGTTGGCGGTATTACCGTACACACCCACCCACTTAGATATACTGGTTGTGTTGTTTCCAGTGGACACTGTATTAGCAGTATACTTAGGTAATAAATATATATATATACAGTCGAAGTTTGTTAGTCGAAGTTTGAAGTTTGTTATTTTATTTTTGAAGTATCCGTTTGTTTTTATTTGTATTTGTAGTTGATGCTTGTCTTAATTATTTTTGCTTATTTGTTAAGATAAGTGTTTCTTGAGTTTTTGCGTGTATTGAGAGTAAAATAAATGTTGACGCAGCGCACTTAAGTTTCACGTGTCTTGTTATGTTATGCAACCCTTACGTAGACACTTTTAAAGAGGGCTTCGTAACAGTATATGTATATAAATACATTTTTTGTTTTCTATTGAAAGAAATTGACGTTGGCACAATTATATTTTTATCTGGAAAAGTTATTTCAAACATTTTTTAAGATATTTAAAATCATTTCAGTCATGTGTTTCCAAACTTTCGACTGGTACTGTATATTGAAAGTTCTGATTGTTAAAAGATTGTTCTGAGAACTGTTTTTCTTTTTGAAGAACTCAAGTTTTTTTATCTCTGTCCCATTTTTTTTAAATGTCGCTGGCATCAAAATTAAAATGAGAAGTTTAAAATCTTATATACTGTAGAGTTGTGGTCAAAAGTTTACACACCCCTTGCAGAGAAAATGTTGAAAATGTATGGAAAGTTCGTTTTTTAATTAATACTGCTCTGTTATTTCACGTGACCGACATTTTCATAAAGTTTTTAACACATATTATCTACATTTATATAAGTAAGGCAGTTCAAGACTTAACACACCTGCACGACTGGTTCCTAATACTGTACGACGTTACCTGAACCATCAGTGACATTTTTTATGTCTTGTAGTTGTTGATCAAACTGTTGTCTGAAGGATTTTTCTGAAGACCTGTGGACAGTTTAATGGTGTAACTTCTTCAAAATCTTTGCTTTTTCAGCATCTTCTGCATTATTTACCCTTTTCATCTGTGACTGAATGATGAGATTCATCTTTTTATTCTAAGTAGAATTGAGAGACTCATACAATACTGTTACAAAATATTCAAACATGCCATGATACTCAAGAAGTCAACACTACCTTCAAAAGTCGAGTGCATGTAAACCTTTAGGTAGGGTGAGCAGTTTCATTTTTTTTATTTTGTTGAAATAATTAAAAAATATATTTAGTAACGCCTTCCAAAAGCTATAAAATGTTTGCGGAAGGACAAAAAAGTTTGACAAATTATAATTTTCAGAGTTTGACACCCACCTAACTTTTAATATATTGTGTGGACTTCTTGAGCGTCAGGGGATGATTGTATATTTTGTAATAGTTGTGTATTAGTTTCTCGATATTCCTCAGTGTGAAAAGATTCATCTAAACAATATACAGTCATTAGTTGACAGAGATCAAATATGTGGAAGACACTGAAAAACAAAGATTGTGGAGGATCTGGAGGATTTCTCAGCAGACCACTGGACAATTGATTAGCTCAGATCAAACCACACTTCAACAGCTATCACAAAAGGTGTCATTAATTGTTAAGATAACATCAAACTGTATTAAGAATCAGGTGTATGTAAACTTTTAACTGGCTTACTTTTATGAATGTAGTTATAATTCATAAAATACTTTTTGTAAACATATGTTATCTGAAATAACCAGGCCAATTTTCTTCAATAGATTCAATCTTTAACAGTTTTCAGATTCTACAAGTTAAATTTAAACTCTGGACCACACGGACAGTATGTATGTATGTTAAATGGGATTTGAATAGTTTGCAAGTCATTTCTTTTGTTTTTTATTTACAGTTTGAATGGCAAGATTTTGGTAAATGGTACAGTAAATATTGTTTTGTTTTATTAGAATGAGATATACTGACAATAACTTATCATTGAAACATCCTAAAACACTTTCGAAATGTTCTCATTGTAAGCTTAGTAAATAGTAAGACATGAGTGTTTAACTTATTTGACTTTTTGTGCAGCAACTATCAAATGAAAGACAAGATGGACAATGCCACTGTTTTCTGTATTGTTTTATGTATTAATGTAATTGTTTTAATCTGCTTCATAAAGGGAAGAAGGATCAACAGACGAAGCCCTTGAATAAATCAATTTACTGTAATGTGCAATTTTATTATGAATGTATGTTTACATTAAAGTAGTGGACAACACTGATAATTGTTTATTATTTATTTATACATTTGTTTATTCTTTTTCACTCATTCACAAAACATAATCGCATGCGTTTACGTTGACGGCCCTAGTTTTAATATATTGTCGACGAAACGATACCAATAGGCCTATGTGTGTTACCCTACTATTGCATGAAAATTACTTAAAGAATTAAATGTAAACTTTTATCTCGGGAAAATATCCTTACCGCTGTATCTATACGACCCGCCATCTTGCTCACAACGTGATTTGTTTGATATCTCGCGTTGTTCAGTGTGATTTGAACAATTACAGGTGACGTCACATCTCTCGCACTCAGCAGAGTCACTCATCTCAATAGAACCCGAGTCGACCAATCAGGAGCTCTTATCATGACTCCTACTTGAAGTTTCTTCTCAGTGCTGTTTTAACCGAAAACGACGACGGATCAAACAAAACTTGCTTTCAAGTGTTTACAGACAGAGAATCGTGAATAAGACCGAGTTAAAGAGTTTCATATGGCGTCTTCATCAAATCGAGTTAAACCAGACGACATGGAAAGAAATACAGGTGGGTCATTCTCTATAGTCTATTAATTCAACATATCTGTTATCTGCAGAGCTTAAACATGAACTGTTTTTTTTTAAGTAAAAACATGTTTTTACTTCAGAGATTGTCAACTATGTTACGGACAAACAGGGTGTTATAAAAACCATTCAATTCAGTCTTGCACTTGAAATTAAGCGCAATTTAAAAGGCTATTGAGTCTATGTCTGCCACAAATACAATTGTTATTTAAAATTATTTTCATAATCAACCTTTTTTTAAAGATGAACATGCAATGCATTTATAACTGTCCTTATGGACAAGGATGTTTTTCATCATAAATCTCCATTAAAGTTATTTTTGATCATTAAAATATTTGTTATAGTAAACTCCAACCTATGCAAATAAGTAGAATGCTTAAAAATGTCAGCAACATCAATATTGGCTATTTTAACTTTAAAAATCTTAGTGTAACCTAGTTGACTGGACATATTGTTAACCATGGACAATATTTTATTCATGAGACAGAATTTAATTAGCAAAATTGCTTTCGGTGAAAACCTCTTATTTTAAATGTAGAATTATTTAACAGTACAGAAATGCACATAATTCCACAGAGAATACATTGAAATGCACACTAACAAAACTTTCAATTCACAAAGACAAAGACAGTGACGTATAATCATCCTTTATGCATTAAAAAATCTGAAATGATCAAACACTACACGCATAAATTCATGGGAAATTGAATATAGAGTGAACAGAAAATAGCTTTAAAATGTCCCCACAAAGCCTTCAATCAATATTCAATAAATCAATAAAACAAGCTAATTCTTATGGAATGAATTTAGAGAACTGAACTTCTCAATTATGCATTCAGAATGCAGTGACAAAAATACAAACATCTACATATAATTTCATGGAGAACCTCCAAGTCAACACTAACTAGTAAATATTTGACGGAATAGGGATTGCTCATAGTAATAGTAATTATATAATCCCAAACAAATCCTTTTGAAGTGTTTTCATGCATTCAGAATGCACTGATAAAATGCAACATACTCTTAGAAATTCATTTCTCAGCTCAATTCAAGTAATTTAACAATTTCAAAAAAACTCTAAAAGCTCTTCAACAGAACAGTATGCTGATGCAACAGAGCCTTTAAAACTTATTTTTTGTATTCAGTATGCAACGGTGAAACACTGCACACATAACATATAATTTCAGAGAGAATGACTCTAAATGAACACTAAGTTAGAGCTTTGACAAATTTGACCAGATATCTTGATACATTTTAACATGGCGGGAATTTACTGGCTTTGGAGGAGGAATAATTCGCAAAACATCTTCAAACAAGTACCAGAGCATATCATCTCTCAGGGGCCAGAAAAAGCAGTTATCTGCACGTCCAACTTTACTCATGCACTTCACCTGTACATGAGTCTCTTTTATTTCCTGAATGGTGCCAGGGTAAATTGTCTCCTCATAGGTCACAAGGTACCACTGTCCAATCAATTGAGGACTCCACGTAATTTAATTTTCCTTATTTGAGTGTACTAAAGGCAGTGCAGGGGTCGATGGCTGAACCTCAAAGCTGAAGGGATGTGTGTCTTCACACTGGGACTCAAACATTTGTCTGGTGGTACAAGGGCAACTTACATCTCGATAGAGAAGCTTTCCCAAGGACCCTGTGACCACCTGATGTATTCTCATGGTTGAAGGCACTGCTGTCAGAGAACTTGGCATCTTCTTGAGGAATTCATTCACAAGATTTTGAGAGATGTAGAACACTCGTACAGTAGCACTATCAACCAAAGCACTGTATAAGTCCTCTGCTGATCCGATATCATGCCCCTTGCTTACAAGCCTGTCAGCCGTCCGTTTCAGGAGGCCTCCCACTCTATCGGGAGCACCTTTCCCGTGGCTCGCTTCAAAAAAATTCCATGTTCCCCTCTTGAAGCCACGGTTCACCAACTATGTGGTCATGAGGTAGAAATTTCCCATCTGCCTATATTGTGTTGTAGGGCCATCACTAAAGTAATTCACCACCTCAAAAGAAGGATGTGAGGCCTTAACTTCATCGAGAATGGGGAACAGATGTGCCCATATGGCAGGAGGGCCCATTTCTTCTGATGAAGAAATTGTGCCAAAGCACATGTGCTCTGCTGTACCCCCAACCATATATATATATACACATGTTCAGGATAGGACATAGGAACAATTAATGATCATGATATGCCATAGAGCACTGATGTAACTTAGTTGAAAGATAGTTGAGCACTGGTGTAACTTAGTTGACTGTAACTTAGTTGACCGTTTGTATAAGTTAGAGCTGCTCGATTCGAACACCAGACGATCTCATTAATGAAAATCAACGATTCTCGTGTGTCTATTAACTTACACCTCGGACTAAAATCATAACGCTTCAATATTGGCTGTTGCTGCCGCAGAAGTTAAAATTATTATTATAAGGTATGTAACGACGTCACAAACATTCTTTTAAAAACACACACTATCATTATGTCTGTGTCAAATGATAACAGAAGTAAAGTTACTGGGATTAATGCAGAGAGTTACAAACTCACACGCATGAGACTCGTTTACAAGCTCCTGATCTGCCCAAATTAATCTCACACCAAATATCAGACCAACATATAAAGTAAATACAGCCTGACAACAAAACTGTTCTTATGAGTGTCTTTCAGGATTGTGATACATTGTTCTGATTATGCTTCACATCTTAACTGGACGTGTTCGTAACGAAACGTCTCGGTTACGTCTGTAACCTTCGTTCCCTGATGGAGGGAACGAGACGTTGTGTTGAGAGACAGACTGGGGTTTGATTCTGAGAACCTATCATCTCCGAGATAAAACTAAAACGCCAATGGGGATTGGCCAATGGCCCGCCCACGCCAGTCTCCGCCCCGTAATACGGGTATAAAAGGAAGATGGCGGCGGTCATTCATCACCCTTTGTGCTGAGGAACCTTAGAGGTACTCCTTGCAGCGGATCGGCAAAGCGTTGTGGCATGAAGACACAACGTCTCGTTCCCTCCATCAGGGAACGAAGGTTACAGACGTAACCGAGACGTTCCCCTTCAGTCGGTCTCTCGACGTTGTGTTGAGAGACAGACTGGGGATATATCTTAACACGCCACGGCGCTGAGCCGTATTACGACCTCGAGCTGAGCGACACTGACTAGGCTAGCGAGTCACAAGTGAACGGTGCAGCGAGATGTAACCTTCCAGTGAATAGTAGTGGACATACTGCGAAGCCTAAAATAGGCATTTTGCGATGCCTGTACAGACAGTCACCACGGACAGGGCGTTCGCCTTGTAAGTGAGGCGCCGTCCGGAGCCGTCGCACTGGGAAAGAACACTGCTCTCCTCTTGGAGAGTATGTTACGGAGACCACATCCTGCCGCACGGGAGGTAACATGTGGAAAACTGACATGGTCTCCGGAAGGAGATCACATGCAACAAAAAATGTTTGGCCGTAGGGGGCCAGCCAAGGTGGGTGTGCCACCGGAGGGGAGGTCACAGATTCGCCAACAGGGGACTCAGGTGTGAAGAAGTCAACATACGGGACTACCCAACGGGGGAGTTCCTACGTATGGGGCAATAGTCCTAGTATAGGGGTCCACCTAAGTAAGGGCGACACTGCCAGTACTGGACTTGGTTCAAACAGACCGCTCCGTCCGGTCCGTTACCATTTTGCTAGTGATGGATAGAATGCCTATACTTCACCCAATGAGGGGGAAGTAGGGAGACTACATAGCGCACTGAACTTACCTAATAGGGAAGAAGGCGCTTTCGCAGGCGTACGCCCAGCCCAGATGCCTGTCCTACATATTAGGTGTAGGACACTGATTCCTTTCGGAGGTTGTAAGCCTCACGAAGGTACTGGGTGTAGCCCAACCTGTAGCTACATATGTCTGCCAGAGGGGCGCCTTGGGCCGATGTCCACGAGGAGGCCCTGCTCCGGTGGAGTGGGCTCTCACTGCGAGTGGGCACGGGTGATCCAGGGATTGGTACGCCGTGGCGCCCACAATCCAATGCGCCAGCCTCTGTCTGAGACAGCCCTCCCCTGGTGCTTTCTTCTGAACAGACAAGAGCTGCTCAGAGGAAATGCTCTGTGGGCGGTCCAAGTAGAGGCGCAGTGCGCTGGACACAACACTAGGAGGTTGGGTCTTCTCTCCCGAGGGGAGCGCCTGCAGGTTCACCACCTGAACCCGGAAGGGGGTGTGGGAACCTTGGGCACGTAACCAGGCCGGTATCTCAGAAGACTAACGCCCAATTTCCAGGCACCCATGGGACACGAAGAATACTGGAGGTCCCTACCCTCTACAGAGGCAAGCGCCATCAAGAGCAGCCTTCATCGTAACAAGGACGAGAGGCATCTCCGAGGGGCTCACAGGCCCAAAGGCCATGTAGGACCTACGGTCCTAAGAGGGTACGGAGTGCGGCCGGAGTCGCGCTCCTGAGAACCTGGTGACCAGGTTATGTTAACCAAGAAACTTACCCTCCAGGCGATTGTGATGAGCGTCCATAGCGGCTGCATACACTAAACGCAGAAGGGGAGAGATTACTCTCTAGTCTCTGAAGGTCAACACTGACCGGATCAAGCAACTCCGTGGGTTCTCACTGAGGGACTGCAAGCCACTCTGGGCCTCCTCGTCCTATCCGGAGGTCAGGCATGGAGATTCCAGAGGCCTGGCCTGGGGTGCCAACCGTGTCCTTCCCCTGTGTAAGGTTTCGTCAGGGGAATCGGCCAGAGGGGGCTGTATCAGAACTGAGAAGTCTGAGAATCAAGTCTGGTTGGGCCAGTAAGGCGCAACAACAGTACGTGAAGCCACTCTTCTCCGACTTTGCACAGGCCCTGTGCAAGGAGGCTCCTGGGGGAAGTCGTACTTCCGCTTGTCCCGCGGCCAGCTGTGTGCTAAGGTACCCGTAGGGTACAAAAGCAGAAAAAAGGGGATTCTGGGGGCAACAGGATCTGATCCTGGCCACACCGGTCCCCTGAGAGCTGGACTGCGCGAGGATGGAGTGGCCACTCTCCGAGGCGTTACATTGACGAGAGAGCGCAATGGCTGTCGGGTTCAGTTTGCCAAGGGTAACCTGGCCCGCAGGGAAAGATCATCCTGCTGACTCCATAAGAGGAGGCATTGGGCGAGTAGTGGCATTTGCTGTGAGCGTATACCGCCACGGCAGTCGTGCTGTCCGACCGGACTACACGTAGTCCTGCACTAGAGGTCTAGTGCCAAGGGGACTGCCAAAAACTCTAGGCAGTAGGGAACCCGTCACTGCCAGCTACTGCCCGTTTCACACCACACCCCACCACGCAGGGAGGCGCTTGACGCGCCTCGTACCTGCCCGAGCGGGCCTGCTCGGAGAAGGGTCAGATCTGACCAGGGTTTGGGGTGTGTAGACACTGAGGCGTAGCCTAACCCACCTGGTGCCAGTGTGCCGCCATCCCAGGAACCTGACTCTGAGGCCAGTGTTGAAGTGGCTGTGCGTGCATCAACTCAAGCGGATTATCCGTCGAGGACGCCACGTGTCCAGGAGCCTCTGAAGTGATCAGCGGGACCCAGGGTCCGGCTGACCAATTCATCCAGTTCAACACCTACTGCAGAAACTCGTTTGGTGAGCATGCTGCGTAAGGGCAGAGTCTAGTTCCACACCAAGATAAGAGGAGCTCCCGCCTTGGGGAGAGCTTGCTCTTTCCAAGTTAACCCGTAGGCCAGAAGGTCTAGGTGCCGAAGCACAAGGTCCCCATGACCGAGAGTGGAGACAGGGACCGACCTAGTACTGATACGTTCTTCCTTCAACACGAATATCGCAGAAGGAAGGAGACGGAAGAGTAAGGGTCCTACGGGTCGATTGCCACAACCAATCTTGTCGCCAAGATGCGCATCTGTATCATCGATACAGAGAGGGGCACGGCCTCCCCCCCCTTGAAGGCACTATGAAGTCCGGCCCGGAAAACATCTCGGTTAGAGGGACAGGTTCGACCGTACTTCCCGCCATAAGCATTAACCTCGGCCTGAACACGGGAGCTTCCCCTTTAGGAGAATGCCCCGAACCTGGCGGGTGCCTGGCGAAAAATGGATCGCATAACCGAGATGGATCGTCCTCTAGCCCTTCGTAACGGCAGGTGCTGTACGAAACCGGAGGATGATCTGCTTCACTGTGCCAGGGAGGCTGGTTAGTGGCTGACAGAGCGGTCGCCTTACACAGGGTGAGACCCCGGAGAGGTTTGACTGCTCTGCCTACTTACCTGCTTAGTGTTGCCGCCGGCCAACACAACGTCACGTGGAGATTGTAGAAGGCAGCTACCACAGGGGGAAGCCCGGAGAGAGAGTGTACTCTCCATCTCCACGGCTCTCCTGTCAGGGCCGCCCTGAGGCGGTTACCCAACAGGGTAGAGGCCTCCTCCTGCGTGGCTCCACTTCTCTGACGGGCCATCCTTGGAGGGCCCAATATCAAAGGGGCCACCGCGGGGAGGCGGGGCTGATGGAGGGCAGGCTGTGCGCAGGACCTTAGCATCCATAGATGGTCGGGTCACAGAACAGTCTGCTTCTTTACCATAGATCTCCACGTGGATCTCCGGGGAAGTCCGGGGAAGCACGGCCCTCACTTTTGCGTTGCCTCCTGAGCTCGACTGCCCAGAGGCGGGAGCTCTAAGGGGCTTCGCATCAGACAGGAGCAAGCCGCGAACGGCATACTCCACGTCTAGTGAGCTCAACGTGCATCTCCGGCCCGGGGAAGCACGGCCGTCATCTCTGCGTTGCCTCTTCTTGGGCTCGACCACCCGAAGGTGGGAGCTCCAAGGGGCTTCGCATCTGATGACCGGAGGTCAGTGTCACCATCCAGCCCAGCTTGCGCGGTGCCCAAGAAGGCGGACCTTCCGAGCTTCATCGCGCAAGGTTGAGCCATAGATCCTTGGACCACTATTGTGGACATCGTCCAACCCAGGGCACACACCCTGACCTTCGTCGCTCGATGCGCGAGGCCTGTGGCGGTGCGCAGCCGGGTCGACCTTTCCATCAACCAGATCTAAACGCTCTGGCATATGACCCAATGGGTCGCCATAACGATTTGGACCCTATTGACCGCCATAGCGTGGAGCGTGAAAGCAGCTTGGGAGACCTTGTCGACTCCTCCAAGTGGCAGCATCCGTGGAGTACCACGGCCGCTAGACCACCTGGGTGATCAACATAGCCCCCCAGCTTACCTCACTGTCCAGGAAAGTAATAACTCCCTGAGCCCTTCAGACAGGAGCACGCCGCGGACGGCATACCGACGTCTAATGAGCTCCACGTGGATCTCCGGGGAAAAACGGCCCTCACTTTTGCGTTGCCTCCTGAGCTCGACCGCCCAGAGGCGGGAGCTCTATGGGGCTTCGCATCAGACAGGAGCAAGCCGCGAACGGCATACTCCACGTCTAGTGAGCTCAACGTAAATCTCCGGCCCGGGGAAGCACGGCCGTCATCTCTGCGTTGCCTCTTCTTGGGCTCGACCTCCCGAAGGCGGGAGCTCCATGGGGCGTCTCTTGGGGAACGGTCAGACGAGGGAAGGTGCGAACGATCCGCCAGCCAGGGCTGACGAAGACGTTCACATCCTCACATCACCCTCGCCCCTCCCCGCCGCGGACGGCAAGGCCGTAGCCAATGCCGTCACGAAACGGGAAGCAGCGAGTTGGCGGCTGAGTCCCGTGGGAACACAGCCGCCCGTGACGCAACGTCTGAATCATATACCGCCCGCAGTGCGGACAGAACTGATCCACAACGGCCGCCCCAGATGCTGGAAGCCCAACATCCGGGGTAGCCGCTATGTCCGTCCTCCCTCCTGGATGAGAGTGGACACTGTGAGAATATTGGTCCTGAAAAGGACCTGCTCTTTTAAATCTGTAGCTCGCTGCCGAGACGCCCAGGGGAAGTCTGTGCTCCGGAGGAGAAATCCGCCACCGAGGGAGAGTCCACTCGCCGAGGGGGATCCGCCATCAGAAGGGAGAAGTCCGCTGCTCTGCGTCAAAAATCCAGCAGGAACTCGAAAAGATAAACTCGACATATACGCCGAGAAGGTTCCGAAGAACAAAGGATGATGAATGACCGCCGCCATCTTCCTTTTATACCCGTATTACGGGGCGGAGACTGGCGTGGGCGGGCCATTGGCCAATCCCCATTGGCGTTTTAGTTTTATCTCGGAGATGATAGGTTCTCAGAATCAAACCCCAGTCTGTCTCTCAACACAACGTCGAGAGACCGACTGAAGGGGAACTAACGTTTGTAGTTTGTAGCGCGGACAAATCCGAGTGCGCGCTTTTATCCGTCATTATGGTAAAACACGTCATCAGAGCGCCTTTTACACTATTAACGCTATTAGAGCTCTTCGTCAAGTTGCCCATCATTTCATGTTTTCAGGTTATTTTAAACTGTCTACAGGTGAGAATACTGCGTTGTTATGTTTATCAGTAGTGTCTTTCTGTAAAGACCCCTTCAAGCGGTCTTTAGATATAAGGCCAAAAATTGTCAACTTATGAATTTGTTTTAGAGAGTTAAACTTTTGCAACTAAAGTAAACTTAAGTTTACTTATGGAATTTGTGGTTCGACATTTCTCACCATAGTTACTGTTGGTTAATCATGAAATATGTAATAATTTTGGAGCAAAGTCCTACATATTACATCACTAAATAAATATTTTTTTTGTCAGAACCTCTAGTAAATTATGTATTACTTTTAGTAATCATTCAGAATCGTAAAAGAATCGCAATCTCTATTTGAAACAAAAGAATCGAGATCCTCAATTTATCCAGAATCGTGCAGCTACAGTATAAGTATAATTAACATCAGTGGACATGCAATGTACTAGGGCTGCAACAACCGATTATTTTGATAGTCGACTAATCTAACGATTATAAGATCGATTAATCGGATATTATTTCAATGACTAATCAGTACGTTTTTAATGATTATTAAGCTTTTGCAGCTAGTTAAAACATTGAGTTATAGATAATTTACGTTAAATGTAAACAAATCTCTTGACAGAAGCATTAAGCAGCATTTATATGAAAACAGTTCAGTTTAACTCTATCCCCGTCAGCCTTTTAAAAAAAAATGTTGCCAGCCTACGCCAGCGTTTTTTTTACATTTTAACCAAACTTTGATGGCTCACACTAAATTTTCTGTAAAGAATATATGGACAAACAATATGTCCAATGAAAGGACACAGTCTCTGCTTTTAAACAAAGGAAACCGTATTCTTCAATCTTGATTTGATCTTTTTTATCACTCCTTAGATGTGGGTAGGTTTCTTCAAAAATGCATCAATTTGATTAAAAGATAATTTTGAGTCAGTTAGTTTTTTTTGTCAAAGATTCCGCACAGATTACACTCAGAGCAATCATTAAAAACCGATAAGAAATAAACTTAGGTTCTAGGATTCTGTATTTTCCCGAAAGGTGTGTAACAGCGCCACCTGCTGTACAACAGTATAACCACTGATTGCCGTTATAACTCGTTTGGCAGGGAACCGTTTTTTTTAAATGACGAGATAAATCATCAATCATGTCGGTGAAAGAGTTAATGAAAAAGACCAAGAAACAGGAGAAAATATTTTAAAATAAAGTAAAGATATAAGACTCCTATCACTTAACTTCCCTCTCTTATAAGGATTTTCCGCTCATGTAATACCTAATAGTGTTATAATAATCAAAACAGGCTTGACTTTTCAACTCGATCAAAGCTTTTTGCTGTGCAAAACAAATAATAACATAACTGTAATTATATGATTATTGTTGTTATTATCATTACTGTTATTATTGCATTCTCTCATAAAAAGATTTACCGCTAAATTAGTTAGTTAGGGAATCACCCAGGTACATCCCAAAATAAATATTCTACTTATAAAATATAGATTCAGATAATATGACAAAACGGTTGTTTATGGACTCGAGTACAGACTTGTTTTGTTTAGCGAGTGTTAATCTCAAGATTTATCATTGTAAGTGTAGTGTGTTACTTTGATGTCGTTTGAGCTTATTTTGTGCCTGATTTCTGTTTGAAAGAAATGTATTTAGTTTTGAAAAGATTTTCACACTGGATGTTCCAATATTTGTTTGATAAATTGCAAACCTCACTGCTATCGAAGTTCATGTGAGACAAAGAAATAAGATTTCAGGTGTTCATTTTGTATTTTCTGTTTATAGGAACCTTTTCATCGCTTTATGAAAAGGGCAAGTTTATAGGAGCGGGAATCTGTGCAAAAGTCTACGAGGGAATTCGCAGATCTGATGGCCAAAAGGTACAATCAACTTCAATTTATTCATCAAACATTTTAAAGTGGTTGAACATTATTCACATTTTAATGTCTGTTGATGTACTGCTATTTATGCTGACATGTTAATTTTTCTTTGCAGGTCGCCAGCAAACATTTTCCCTGTGATTCTGTCTGTACATATATGAAGATTGTGAGTTGACAGGATTTCAGATGTACAGGGTCCAAAAGTTTTTGACAAATTAAGAATTCTGAAAGATTCTGCAACAAAATAGAAATGCTGCCTACCGTCTGCTAACCTTTTTTTCCAGCCTGGGCATGACAAGCTTCTATTGACCGAAGTGGCTATAAATTTCCTTCTTCACAAACCAGTGAAATGCCCCAACATTGTTCAAATATTGGACTGGTTTGTAGAAGATGGTGGACACATCCTCATTATGGAGTATCCACATCCCTCCGAGACCTTGAATGATTTCATTAGAAATCATAAAGGAGGTCTGAAGGAAACAGAGGCCCGTCATATCATGCGTCAAGCAGTGAGCATAGCCAAACACTGCATTGACCACAATGTTGCTCATGGAGACCTACACAGAGGAAATGTCTTAATCACCACAGAGAATTTGGAGCTAAAATTGATCGATTTTGGATTTAGCCATCTAATCCCAGACACTGCAAGTGAAGGTGAAATGAATTTAAGATTGTCCAAATGTACAGTAATGAATTGACCCCATTATACTGTGACTTGAAGGATGTTTTTTAATGAAATGTTTGCTCACTTTGGCTTGCGTTACAGTGCGAACTAAAGCGGTTGCGGACAGTGTCAGATTTTTAAGTAATCTGCTCTTCCTGTTGACGACTGGAGATGAGCGGCACAGTTTCCATGGTCCGGATCTACTAGACAACCCGAGGCTCAAGGCCCTTGGTTTATCTAAAGGTAAGAGACCATCACTTACAAAACATCCTTGTTAAATACAAACCAAGCTTCTTCTCTCATCAGTTTTTTTACCAAATGCAACTTTCTTACTATAAATTGAAAGAAAACAGGATATTGTTTCCTGAACAATAAATGGAACCACATATTTAAGTAGCTTTTGTTATGTTTGACAGTGTGTTACAAAGAACATATGTGACTAATCGTTACTCTTGTAAACACTTCTCCTCACAGAATGCCTTGATCTGATGAACCGGTTCAGGCTCCTTGAAGCAGCCGACAGGCCTATATTAGAGGCCTTCCTAGATCACAAGTGGTTTAAGCCGGATTAATGGACAAGAATATCTTGTTTTTGCCCACAAAAAATACTTTTTTAGTATTTTATCATTAATAGTGTAAAATTCTTACATGCTTTTGTTTTTTACCTTGATAGAAACAATAGGGCATAATCTACAACTATGTGTTAAAGGGATACTTCACTTTTGTTTGTTCTGATGAACACAGACAAAGATTTTGGAAGAATGCGCATAAACAGAAAGATTTTTGACAGATTTTGGGTGCAAAATTGAATAAATATTCAAATATCTTTCTCCATGTTTTATCAGAACAAAGAAATGTATGCAGATTTAGAACTTGAATGCGAGTAAATGATGACAGAATTGAATGGTGAAGTATCCCTTTAATATAAACCAGTACCTTACCAATATATTTTTTCTTTCGTTCTTTTAAACAGTGTACAAATATTTAAGTCTTTTCCTACAACTTAATAAATAATAATAATACATTTATTTTATATAGTGCCATTAAGAGTTTCCTTCTCAAAGCGCCGCACAACAATCAAAACAATACATCACACATTAATAAAGCAGCACAACAAAATACTGTAAAAAACAAAGCGAAAGATCCGGTCAAATAAAAGCAGTTCTGAAATAAGAAGTTTTAAGATGAGTTTTGAAAGTTGCTAGAGAGTTTGCCTCCCTGTTGTGTATCGGGAGAGAGTTCCAGATCACCCATGTAGCGGAGCCGTGTCTTGGGAACATTTAAAAGACCGTACTGAGAAGACCGTAGATTTTGACAAGGTTTGCAAGGAATTAAAAGATCACACAGGTATCGAGGGGCCAAGTCATGCAATGCCTTAAAATTTAACAAAAGGATTGTAAAATCATTACGGTATTTGACAGGGAGCCAGTGTAAAGACTAAAACTTGTGAAATATGACCACTGGATTTAGCCTCAGACAGAATTCTAGAGTTTTGTACGTATTGTAATTTGCTTATTGAGGTTTTAGATACTCCAGCAAGAAGTGCAGTATAATAATCACAATGTGAGAAAAAAAAACAATTTATCAACCTTTCAGCAACTGAGATGAACAGCAAAGGACGTAAACAAGTAATATTTCTCAAGTGGATAAAGGATGTCTTAACAGAGTTCCTGGCTCAAATGTTAGCGAGGCATCAAAGATGATACAAGATTTTTACTTTGCTTTGAAACTCCAGAGAAACACCATCTGTAGACGTTGTCAGGGCCCGGCATTGTGCAGTTGATGGGGAGAGTTTAAAGGCAAAATATGGTCAGACATCCAGTTCTTGATCATAGTAACATAGTTAGAGAGATACACAGTGTCAATATTTTGGACTGATCTTGAATGAGTATAAATATGTGTGTCATCAGCATAAAAATGAAAATTGAGCGATTTAAGTAATTCAACAAGTGGATAAAATGATTAGATTAGATTCAACTTTATTGTCATTACACATATACAAGTACAGTGTAACGAAATGTAGTTTAGGTCTAACCAGAAGTGCAATTAGCAAGTGCAGGATATACAGTGTGAATAAATACAGAATACAATATTAGGAAAATACTTTACAATGGGCATGTACTATGAAAATATGACGGTCGGTATGTACTAGAACAATATATACAGAAGGCTATATACTGTGAACATTAGTGTACAGGAGGTTATGAACAGATAACAATATAGACTATACAATAGTGCAAGTGACTTGAGTGTGCATTAGTTACAGACATTAGCTATTAAAGTTACAGTGCAGTAGATGAGTTAATGCGGTTATTAAAGGTACGGTGCAGTACATGAGTTAATGCAGTTATTGAAGTTATAGTGCAATACATGAGTAGATGCAGTTATACAGTTACAGTGCAGTAGATGAGTTAGTGCAGTTATTGAAGTTACAGTGCAGTAGATGCGTTAATGCGGTTATTTAGGTTAATAACCGCAGGGGCGGTTCCTCCTGTAGGCGGTTCCTCCTGTAGGCAGAGGAGGGTTGTTAGTGATTGGAGCCACCTGGGCTCAGGGTATTTAAACTGCTTCACTAACCACTCTCTCTCTCTGGCTCTGCTCCTCTAGGTATGATCCTGTTTTGTTTGGTCCTTTGTAGTTTTACTTGGTTTCCACTCAGTCATGTTCACACACACACACACACACACACACACACACACACATCCGTGCACTTTGCATACACTTTACATTATGACATTATCACACCTCATTCCTTTTTCTTTGTTTAAAGCTAATGGTTTTGGTTTACAATAAAGACAACCTTTTTTGCCACAGGCTATGAGCCGGCCTGTGACAAGTGGGGGCTCGTCCTTGAGTGAATTGTACTTTAGTCTTACTTTAGTATTTTGGTTTACTTCAACATTTTGTCATATTGATTAACGGTTTTGTCTAGTTTGGCTTTGTCTAGTCATTGACACGTTTGTTTATTTTTAGATTGGCCTATTTGATTATTGTTTTGTAGTGTACTTACTTGGGTTAGTAGTTTTTTTAGTTTAGTTCAGATTGCCAAATTTTTGTTTTAGGGGATGCCTTGGTTGGGCCAAAATTGTTGGAGAGAGCGTTGAGAGCCATATGTTCCTTTTGTTTAGTTAGCTTTGTAGCTAAGTTTGGTTAGCAATTCACTTTGGGCCTTTTCTGGGTTTTTGTTCAGGTGGGAGTCCTCTCCTGCTGAGGCTTATCAGCGAGTGTCAATAGGAGGCTCGTGATGTTTTTTTTTTTAGGTGGCAGTGAACGTGGGTAGAGCTTCCATTTCCCCTACATCGGCTCGGGAGCACTTCCGTGGATATGGGGGGGCCGCCAGTTTCTGTTTTTTTCCAATCCACTGGTTTTGTGTCCATAAAACCCCACCACATGTGAATGCACGAAGACCAGAGGCAAGTTAGTTTTTGGAGAATAGTGGGGTGTGGCTCCTGTCCTTAAACCCAGACTGGCAGGAGGTGAGTTTTTTTTTTTTGGGACATTTGTAATAGTTGTATTGGTTGAGGAAAATGTCTTCTGTTCTGAGTAGTTTTGTTCAGGCTCCTTCAGAGTAAGCCTTAGAGTTGTGTACTAAGGAGCAGTTATTTGAAATTGCTGACCATTATCAGATTGAGATTGTTGATAAAAAACTTAAAGAAACTGTTAAAGCTGGATTAAAGCAAGGTCTTCGGGAAGCAGGTGTTTTTTTGGGTCAGTCTGCTAGTAGTGAGGGTGCAAGCTTTCATTCTAGCCCGTCTTTAACTTTTGAGCAGCAGAGGGAGCTGTTGCAAATGCAGTTAGAAATAGCACGATTGCAAAATGCCAATAGACCAGAAGGAGTATCACAGTTTCTGTTTCACAGAATCTTCGTTTGTTGCCTAAATTTGATGAGTCCGATCCAGATACATACTTCACTTTATTTGAGCGTATTGCGGAAGCTAGAGCTTGGTCAGATTTGGACATGACTATGTTGTTGCAATGTGTACTTACAGGTAAAGCACGTGAGGCTTTTTCATCACTCAGTGTAGCCGACATTAAAGTTTATGGTAAAGTTAAATCAGCAGTTTTGAAGGTCTACGAGCTTGTGCCGGAGGCATATCGTCAACGTTTTCGTTATAGGAAAAAGCTAGATTCACAAACCTATTCTGAGTTTGTTCGTGATTTGACTTCTGCATTTAATCGTTTGTGTACAGCTTCTGAAGTTAGCACTTTTGAGGGTCTGTTTAACTTGATTGTGTTAGAACAGTTCAAAAATTCTGTGTCTGACCATGTTGCTACATACATCAGTGAACGTAAAGTTAAGTCTCCAAGTGATGCAGCAGTTCTCGCAGATGAGTTAACACACAAAAGCCATTTTGAGTCAAACAGTGACATGCACCATAGAAATAATTGTACTCCTAGGAATAGTAGGCATCTTTTTCTGGAGCTTTTTTCCAAAGGCCTCCGCAGAAGTTTGGTTCTGGGGGACCTAAAGCACCAGTTAATGTTAATACCTGTCGCTACTGTTTAGTTGAAGGACATTGGAAGAAAGATTGTCCTGTACTGAAATCAAAAAAGTTTGGTCAAGTTAAACCTGCTGTGATGGCAGCTCCTGTTACAGCCTCTGACCACCGGGATGGTGTAGTGTCCCTGGTAGATGGCAACCAAAATGTTCCAATTAAGATCTTAAGAGACACGGGAGCTCTAGATTCGTTTATTCTGGAATCTGTTTAGCCGTTCTCTAAGGAGTCTGATACTGGCAGTTGTGTAGAGGGAATCCACATGATTTTGGGTAATGACTTGGCGGGTAGTAAGGTGTGGGCAGGTGGCAAAATAAACATCTTTAAGAAGCAACCTTCTGTGCCCCCTGCAAAGGTATTTCCAGATTGCAGCTGTGTGTCTCCTGATGTATTTCCAGTTTGTGCTGTTACCCGCGCTGCCTCTCGTAAGGAGGTTGAGAGTAAACCAGAAAGTCTTGAGTTGCCAGTTAAACTCCAGACAGAGCAGTTGACTAGTTCTAGAGATTCATTGATGGCTGAGCAAAAGGCAGATACTACCTTGGCTGATCTGTTTGATAAAGTTCTTCCTGATTCAGTGGTGAGGAACATTGCTCAGTGTTATTTTCTTCTTGATGGGCTGTTGGTCCGGAAATGGGTTCCACACTGTGATCGGGGTCTAGGAGAACCATCCATCCATCCATCCATCCATTTTCTACCGCTTATCCGAACTACCTCGGGTCACGGGGAGCCTGCGCCTATCTCAGGAGTCATCGGGCATCAAGGCAGGATGGTCTAGGAGAACCGTTTTTTCAAATAGTTGTACCTACTACTTATGGTGATGTGGCAGGTCATATGGGTGTTCGCAAAACTTATGATCGCATACTTCGTTATTTTTTCTGGCCACGGTTAAAGCGGGATGTAGCTCAGTTTATTGAAACTTGTCATACGTGTCAGCGCACAAGCAAGCCAAACCAAGTTGTAAAGCCAGCACCTTTGTATCCAATACCAGCCATAGGGCAACCTTTTGAGCATCTTATTATCGATTGTGTTGGGCCTTTACCACGGTCCAAGTCAGGTCATAGCTACTTATTAACTGTTATGTGTCAAGCAACAAGATATCCGTCAGCTTTTTCCTTGCGTACCATAACTTCAAAATCAGTAGTTAAAGCGTTAACTCAATTTATTTCAACATTTGGGATTCCAAAAATCATCCAGTCAGATCAGGGATCTAACTTTACCTCCCATTTATTTTCTCAGGTTCTCAAACAGCTTAAAGTTAAACACAACAGGTCTACTGCGTTCCATGCCCAGAGCCAGGGAGCTTTGGAACGGTTTCATCAAACTTTAAAATCCTTACTTCGTGCATACTGTACAGAACTGTCTGCAGATTGGGAGGAGGGGTTACCTTGGCTGCTACTAGCTGCTCGAAGTAGTGCAGGAAAGCACAGGGTTCAGCCCAAATGACTTTGTGTTTGGTCATAAGGTGCGTGGGCCTTAAGCAGTGCTGCAGGATGGTTGTTTACCTGAGGAACCACCTCGGAACCTTATTGACTATGTCAATGGTTTCAGGCTGAAGTTGTATAGGGCTGGTGAATTGGTGAAAGAAAAACTAGAATGTTCTCAAAAGAAAATGAAATTGAGATATGACGGACAGGCTGAGCTGCGTGAGTTTAGTCCCGGTGATCATGTACTTGCTCTTTTGTCTCTTGTAAGTTCACCTTTTCAGGCAAAATACAGTGGTCCTTTTACTGTGTTGCACAAAGTGTCAGATTTGAACTATCTTATTGAAACCCCTGGTCATAGGAAGTCCTCTAAATTGTGCCATGTGAACCTGCTAAAAGGTGAAGGCACTCCAGCAGTGAGGTCAGCATTGACTGCTGCTCCAGTCACTACATCTTGTGGCTTTAACTTTGTGGAGGGGGGAGAAGAGGAGGTAGTTATGTTTTCAGAGGAGGTCTTACTAGGTCGGCTGAAAAACTCCCAGACTTTGCAAAACCTTGAGGTTTTGGTAGATCATTTAGACTCTGAGAAACATGGTGAATTGGTAGCTCTTATCAGAAACTACCCCGTTTTGTTTTCTGACACCCCATCACAAACCCACTTGATTGAACATGACATAGACATCGGAGATGCTAAGCCTATCAAACAGTGATTTTATCGTGTATCTGAGGTGAAGAGACTGCAATTGGAAACAGAGGTGCATTATATGTTGGACAATGGTATTGCTGAGCCATGTTGTTCAAATTGGGCTTCACCCTGTCTTCTGGTCAAAAAGTCTGATTCCACTTTCAGACCCTGCACTGATTATTGAAAAGTTAACAATGTTACTAAAGCAGACCTTTACCCTCTTCCTAGGATGGAGGACTGCATTGATTAAGTTGGGTCAGCAAAGTATGTTAGCAAATTTAGTGAAAATAAGTGAAACTACAGCCCAAGCAAATAACAAACAAGAAATAAATGAAAAGAACATACAAAAAATACTACAAAATAAACTCAGTGTACTTTTGGGAGAACAAAACATGTCAAATTCTAGTACCGGGAAAAACAGTGGTAAAGAAAATGAACGTGAGTATGGTTCTGTTAAAATACAAACTGTTAAAACCAGGTAACACATACAACAGTCATTCCAATAGGAAATGTATATAGCTACAATAAAACCAAACATTCACTACCTTTACAAGTCTCTTTATTCTAGGAACAGAAACGTCGTCGCGCAGCAACAATGCTAAACACCCTGCTCATAGTAGTATCGCTACCTACCAGAATCATGATCGTCCTCACAGATCGACGCTAGATGAGCGAGCAGCTGGTACACGGCACACAGAGTTAAGACTGCTCCATAGCCTGCACCACAGCCTTTACCTCCGAACATCCACTCAAAGAAAATGAAAGAAATTAAATTAAACGAAAAGAAAAGAAAATTACATAACTCCGGAAGAGAGCTACCCGCAAGCGTCACGCTAGGCAGCTATGCGCACACTTGTTATCCGACCGGCCGTCCGCCATTTTAATCCGTTACAGGCGGAAATCACGTAGGACATGATTTGGAATGACGTCACCCATCCGACCAGGGCTAAGTCCAACCCACTGCATATAAATACATGTACTATTGACTAAAGACGAGCCCTGGATTGTGATTTGACGCCCATATTCATATCAAGGTCCAAAAATGATTAATCAAGCGACAGGAATCAGTTTAGGTTTGAGCTGTTTTATCTTCCAGGTCATCGATGGTCTTCTCAAGCTTGGACACGGATCTCTCAGCAAACTCTGCTCGAGGTTCAGCCTGGCAGAGACCAGAAATCATACACACACTGTAAAGATAGCTCTTCTTGAAGTAGACTATTTACGCTTAATAATTGGTTAATGTCATGGTGTATTGAACAGAAGCTGCTCTTTGTAAATAATTTTGATCTGATTTGGGAGCGACCAAGGCTCTTCCGCCCCGACGGCCTGCACCCCAGCAGCATTGGAGCGGAAATTCTGTCTGACAACATCTCAAAGACGCTACGCACCATTTGACTAGTAAGTACAAATTTTAACTGTAATCTGTGTTGTTCTCACCCAACTGTTAAGAATGTTACAGTTAAAAATGTTACTGCTTTCAAATGCATAGAGACTGTGTCTGTCCCTCGAATAATACAACCAAATAATAATTTATTTAAAAGTCAGCGAAAAAATCTTATCATGATTAAACCAAAAGACAATATTCTTAATGAGCAAAACCAACGCCTAAAGTTTGGGCTACTTAATATTAGATCACTAAATCCAAAGGCAGTTATGGTAAATGAAATGATCACAGACAACAGTTTTGATATACTTTGCCTCACTGATACCTGGCTTAAGCCAAACGATTACTTTGGTCTAAATGAGTCTACTCCACCAAGCTACGGTTATATTCATGAACCACGTCCGGCTGGTCGAGGTGGTGGTGTCGCAACAATCTTTAGAGACTTTCTTAGCGTTACTCGGAGAACAATGCATACATTTAAATCATTTGAAATGCTTGCGTTGAACATAACAGTTCCAAACAAAAGTAAAAAATCATTGGTCTCTCTTACATTGGTTACTGTGTATAGACCCCCTGGGCCTTACACTAATTTTCTGATAGAGTTCGCAGACTTCTTATCGGATCTATTGGTTAACGTCCATAAAGTACTAATTGTTGGAGATTTTAATATCCACGTATATAGTGCTAACGATCCATAAGCTGTGGCGTTTAAAGAACTACTAGACTCTTGTGGTGTAACACAATACATCACTAGACCTACTCATCGCCTTAATCATACCCTAGACTTGATTATATCTCACGGAGCCGATCTAACCAATATCGATATTATACCTCAAAGCGACGATGTTTCCGATCACCATCTTATAACATGTACACTTCGCACTGCAGAAATCAGTTGTATATCTCGTTATCGACAGGGTAGAACAATCACCTCAACTACTAAAGATAGTTTCGTAAAGAACTTGCCAGATCTGACTCCTCTAATAACCTTTCCAACTAATATAGAATCGCTCGATGACATGACCAGGAACATGGGCACCATTTTCTCTAACGCATTAGAAGCGGTCGCGCCTATGAAGTCAAAAAGGATTAATGAAAAGATCATAGTATATCAGTGTATCATGGTATAATAACACCACTCGTGCCCTAAAAAGAGAAACTCGTAAACTGGAGCGAAAATTGGAAACAAACCCAATTAAACCCAATCTTTAAAATTGCATGGAAAGAGAGTGCAAGCTGTTACAAAAAGGCACTAAAAGTAGCAAAAGCCGAGCATTTCCGTAACCTCATAGAAAATAACAAAAACAATCCAATGTTTTTATTTAGTACAATTGCTAAACTAACAAACAAACAGACTCCACCTGACCTGGGTATTCCGCCGCACCTTGGTAGCAATGAATTCATGAAGTCTTTTACCGATAAAATCGAAATAATACAAGACAACATAGCTAAAACCAAACCTCCAAGTGTGTCGGAAGAATTAGTTTCAACCGTCACCCAAAAAGAAAAGCTAGAGTGTTTTTCTCCTATAAATCAGGAAGAATTAATTAAAGTTATTGCAACATCCAAACCGACGACATGCTTATTAGACCCCATTCCGACTACTTTATTAAAAGAGTTACTACCTGCTGTAATTGAGCCCATTTGTAACATCATCAACTCGTCAATTAATCTAGGACATGCCCCAGGGCCCTTTAAGCTGGCTGTAATTAAGCCTCTTATCAAAAAACCAAACTTAGACCCCAATGAACTTGGAAGCTATAGACCGATTTCAAATCTCTTATTGCTTCAGATAAAGGTAACATCTCACTCTTAGTCCTGCTTGACCTTAGTGCTTCTTTCGATACTGTAGACCATAAAATACTACTAGATCGTTTACACAATTACATCGGTATTCAGTCACAGGCACTGCAATGGTTCAGATCTTACTTAACAGACAGATATCAGTACGTCATTTAAATGGGAAATCGTCAAATCTTACGCAAGTAAATTATGGATTACCTCAGGGATCGGTTTTAGGACCCCTGCTTTTCTCCATATACATGCTGCCCCTCGGCAACATATTAGAAAACATGGAATTAGCTTCCACTGTTATGCAGATAATACTCAGCTATATATCTCATCAAGACCAAATTATTCATTTAAGCTATCCAAACTGGCAGAGTGCATCGAGGACATAAAACACTGGATGACTAGTAATTTCCTCCTTTTAAACTCTAGCAAAACATAAATATTACTTATAGCACCAAAATCAAGTAAACAGAATATCTCCGATTACAGCCTGCAAATTGAAGGCTGCACTGTTACTCCAACAAATATTGTTAAAGACCAAGGTGTTATATTAGACGGCAACCTGTCATTTAAAAATCACATCTCAAAGATCACAAAAACTGCCTTCTTCCACCTTAGAAAAGTTGCCAAATTACGAAATAGTTTATGTGTTGCAGATGCAGAAAAGCTTATTCATGCATTTGTGACCTCACGGCTTGACTATTGTAATGCTCTACTTAGTGGTTGTCCTGTATCATCGATAAACAAACTACAGTTAGTTCAGAATGCTGCTGCCAGAGTTCTTACTAGGTCAAGAAAATACGATCACATAACCCCAGTTTTATCATTGCTTCACTGGCTACCCATTAAGTATCGTATTGATTTTAAAATTCTTTTAATTACTTACAAAGCCCTGAACGGTTTAGCACCTACTTACTTAACCGAGCTTTTATCACGTTACAACCCATCACGCTCCCTAAGATCTCAAAACTTAGGACTTTTGACAAAACCTAGAATAACAAAATCCACCAAAGGGGGACGAGCTTTCTCATACGTAGCACCTAAACTCTGGAATAGCCTTCCTGATACTATTCGAGGGTCAGACACACTCTCCAAATTTAAATCTAGATTAAAGACACATCTTTTCAGCCAAGCTTTCACTTAATGCATAGTTAATGAACAGCAGCTAGGCTAATTATCCTCTTTATTCTCTTTCCGCCTCTGCCTCGGGATGCCCATCCCGAGGTAGGAAGAAGTTCCACCATGTCCAGACGACCGACAGATGCCCATCCCCAATTTGAGATCACACCAGCTACAGCTGCAGACTGACTGACCATCCCAGCTCCATCTAAGGCAATTTCACCACCAGCCAAGAGAAATATGACCATCGGACCATCCCAGCTCAGACCACTACATCCCCAACCAATAGCAAAGACGGACTATTTGTCTCATTAATGCTGAAGTTACAATATTTGGTATTAAATGCTAAACTTAAATCACATGTCACCAGTTTGAGTGCAGCTATGACACGTCAGAGGGGATCTGGCCCTCCCGGCTGAGCCTGGTTTCTCCCAAGGTTTTTTTCTCCATTAATCAATCATTGGAGTTTGGGTTCCTCGCCACAGCAGGGCAGTGTTGGCCTGCTCACCGGGAGACTGCATTCATTCATTTATTTATTTATTTAGAAATTAGATATTATTTATTAGAATGATCTTACTCATTGTATGAATACCATGCACTGTGCTGTGTTTTAACTTTTCTGTTTTTCCTGTTTGCCCCTGTAAAGCTGCTTTGAAACAATACACATTGTGAAAAGCGCTATATAAATAAACTTGAATTGAAAAATAACTTGAATTGAAGTGTTAAAAGAACATTAGACAAACTTAATAACAATTGTTCACTTCTTTCAGTCTGCAAGTCAGGATCTTGATTTCCTCTTCATATCTGTCCTCTTTATCAGAGTACTGCAGGAGACAAACACAGAGAAGCAATCAGACACAAGAGTCTGTACAATCTCCTCTTTATTTATATGAAACATTTAACGCAAGATGCAGTGAGCTGGAGGCCACAATATGAGGGAAAGTATCGAAAGCTTTTGATTTGACTGACAGCGCCTGAATGATTCACAAGAGAGGCCACAGACGCCACAACCTCACATCTCTTTACCGGCCATCTGATAAATAATGTGCACAACATGACTAGAGCTAGCATCACACATATGAGTAGTTGACGAACCTATCGTACATGTGTCCAATGGTGTGACACATCAAAATAAAAACCAAATAAACTGTTAATATTATAATACAAATTAATAATATTATTATTATTATATAGTTTTACATAATGAACATTTAGATTTATCATATAAAAGAGCATAAAGCCGTTCAGACCGCCAGCGACAAAGCGATGCTATGTCATTCATCTCAATGGAAAGCTGCCGACTTCTGGTGACACGAGCGAAAGTGACCATTGCTGACAGGAAGTGGGCGTGTCTATATTTACATTTATACATTTGGCAATGTGCCAGAGGAAGTGTTTCATGTGATGTGATGGGGAAGCAGATGTTAACAGACATTGCACTTAAATAGGGCTGTCCAACGGCTATTCACAACAAACTGTATGCAAAAAGTTTTTGTTTACATAATATGTGTGTGTAGTTATGTTTATATCAATACAACATAATAATATCATTGAAATATGCAACTTGTATACAATTTATATGAAGCAAAATGATTTAATGTATCCATATACAATTTCTTATTCAATATATTTAACATTATACGTGTGTGTAATGTGAATAATAATTAAACACACATATATTATGTAAACAAAAACTTTTATTTTGCATGATCATGGTCTTGATGCCTATTTCTAAAGTTCTAACGTGATTCATGTAATTCATTAAATATCAATTTAATGGTTTGAAATATTTCATCTTTACATAGACAGTATTTTTCCTTTTAACTAGTCGACGCAGTATTTTGCTCTCTTGATTTTTCACAGGTTTAACTACTAGTGATGCGAATTTTGATTCATTTGAGTGATTTGTTGGATTTCAGTTCATTCAGTGACTATTCGTCATACTGTACATCACATACATACGCCAGAAGGTCTTTTACAGGAGGACATTGATCCCACTTGGGTGCAGACTTAAAAGTGTCTGACGTGTTTGATCTTTCAAATTAAATAAAAGCAACACGTAAGCAACAACAGACTATTTGTTTAAGTTTCATGAATGCTTCATAATCTCGAATAATGATTATATAAATACATGCTTACAAAACATTGTTATTCTTTCATTAGGAAAATAACTTTTTCCTACAAACCAGTTAAGTCATCAAGTTTGTAAAATAAGAAGACACAGTAAACCAAAAGATGGTCACTACCTCACTGTTTTAAAACCATGCTTCATTTTCATAACAGTCTTTACATTGTGTCTATTTCTGTGCTTATTGAAGATACAGAGCTCTCCTCTTTCATGTCGTTCACGAGTGAGTAGCAACAGCTCATTCAGTTCGTTTACGAAAGAGACGACTGATCGTTCATGTTTTTCACGAACGAGAATCAGAATCAGTGAGTCTTTTCGTTCATGTAAGATCGAGATCTCTATCGTTCAGATTCAAAACACTTGTTCGGCTCCTTCGTTCAGTGCACTCAATCACTCATATGCACCATCAAAGCTCACACTCAATAGTAATGCGCTGGACTACATCAGCGGAAACACAAGGGACAAAAAATGAATCCAGTCAAAGCCACAATCACAGATCACACCAGAAAGCTACGTGACCGCAGATGAGAGAGAGAGCGATGTACAGTATGCGTGTGTTAGGTGGACAGCGCATGAGAAGCAGGATTCAGGTGAGGTCTGGTGAGGAGCCCTGCGGGGTTATTAAGGGCAAGTACCTTCTCCTCATAGGCCTGCAGGGTCTTCAGCGATTGGTCGAATCCTCTCAGCTGATCCTCCATACGCCGTCTAGAGCTGTTTTGGACGGCCAGTCATAAGTCACACAAGCGCATGGAGAGGGGAATATAGAGGAGGGGTTGGGGTAGTAACCAGGCCAGAGGAGGGTCCAGACCGCACAGCAAACAGCCAGAGAGATGAGGAGGAAGCCAGGTTATTGAGTTCTACTTTTCTGCTCAGGAGCAACATCATGAGGTCTCGCTTTAGATGTGTGCTTGAAATGTAACATGCACTCGAGAAGCAATAAGGCCAGTACCATGGCGTCAGATTTAGATCACCAGGACTTTAATACCTCAAATTTGTTTTTGTCTTTTTGCAATTATTCACCGTCCTAAAATGTCAGGTTTTCATGATTCAATTCATGCGTTCAGGTCGTAAAATTCAGGACATCAAATTCAAATTGGCTATAACCACGTGTAACATTCGGGAATGCACGAAAGAGCAATCGACTGTCGACCAAGATTACAGAACCCAAGAGAAGAACCTCTGTTGCTTCTTTGGTAACGGCCACTAGGTGGCGCTGCGTTAGCACACCCTCATATAATGCTACAGAACATTTCTCAAATTTACATTTACATTTAGTCATTTGGCCGACGCTTTTATCCACTTATTACAGGGACAATCCCCCTGGAGCAACATGGAGTAAAGTGTCTTGCTCAAGGACGCACCAGCAACCTTTGATTTACCAGTTCAGTGGTTTAACCCACTAGACCACCATCTCCAAATTAAGTCATCAGTAAATTCGATGACACAGTTAATGTTGCACTGGAAGATCTCCTTGGTGCAACTTTTGTTTAAGTTGAAGTCGGCCAATCGAAAAGTAGCACAGAAGTAGAGACTGATGTACCAAAAGGAGACTTCTGTTCCCCTCACTAGCGGTCCAATGAAATGGTGGAAGGAACGTCCTCAAATGTACCCACTTCTTTTACCCGACTTCTGTTCCAAACGAACATGCTTTTACCACAGCCGGGTGATATTGTCAATGCCCAAAGATCCTAGTTTCTGCCTGAGAATGTAGATATGCTGGTCTTTCTGCAAAAAAGCTACAAGTGACCTAAAAACATAAAAGCTGTTGATGTTCATTTAAAGCTACTTGAACAGAAGACAATTCTTTGATTGGAGCTTTCCTGTGGATCATTGGTTACAGCATGGTGCTAGTAACACCAAGGTCATGGGTTCGATCCCAGGGATTGTTTTTGTTTTTTTAACTATAATGCAATGAAAGTCGCTTTGGATAAAATCAGCTGCAAAATGCATAATGTAATTATAGTTTTTACTGCACTTCAACTACTTTATGAAGTTCTGTCTTAGGTTTCAGCTTATGTTTTGAACTTAATTCTAATTTTATGTTAAATTCCCATTTTGTTTCAGTGCATTTTTTTGCAGTGCAGAAGGTTTAATGAAACCTCAAAATGTTACAATTCTTGAAGTTGCATGTGCAACAAGAAATTCGCTGAAATTGTTCGAATTTTGAAAATAATTCTCTTATTTTGTTTCATTTTGTAATTTTGTTCAAAACATCGTGATGCGTATGGTTAACACTGCATCTAGATATGTACCCAATCGTAAGCAGAGTATATCGTTACACCCCTAATATATAGAATGCGGTGTAAAGAATTACAAATAAAATATATTTATCATTATCTTCGCTTCTCTAGAATCTGCACGTTTTGGAGGTAGTAGGCCACAAAAAAACATTAAAATGTGCAATATACATTTCAGACCTTTTAGAGCAGTAATAACTAGTAACTGGAAATGTGCATAAAATAGAAATGCTAAAATGACATAAAATGTTTAAGTACAATAACAACATTTCCTGATGACTTCATTTGAGAAGTTTCTGTAGCACCGCATGGCAGACGTGCTACGGCTAACCTAAGAGGTTCTCCTCTTGGGTTCTGTACTCTCTGTCAACGGTCGATTACTCTTCCTTGCATTACACTGATGTTACACTTGGTTATAGCCAAATTAAATTCTCAAATGTTGTTTGACATTTTGAATATTGAGAGCTTGAATATGAAAACCTGAATTTTTAAGACAATGAATTCTTACAAAAGATTTTATAATAATTAAGATTAAGGACAATAAAGATTGAGGTTATAAATTTGATGGCTTTTTCAAATTCAAGTCCCGGTGATATAAATCTGACGCCATACCGTTCAAAGTTAAATGCATTTGAAAAGTTGCCATATAGCACCGGTTCTCAACCCACAAATCAAAGGTCAAAGGTCTGTTTAGAAAAGGGACATTGACGGTCTTCTGGTTCAGCGTCTGTCACCAAGGAACTGTCCAAGTCTGCATGATTTGTTAATCTTCAACAAGAATACGCGAGGAATAACACTGGTGGTGAGAACGGCGTTGAAAATAATTGGCTGTCAGTTCCAAGAATCTTTTATAATCTTCTGTGTTCTTCAGAAGCTGTGGTCCATCTCTTACAGGGCTTTGTACAAACCACATTATTTCTTTCCAACCACAAACCCCAGTTCATTTGAAAAAAAATATTGTTGAAAAAGTACTATTTTGAAAGTTGACATAAAACGGATTGTCTTCAGTTATGTTTACATTATATGTATTAGGTCTATAAACAAATTGATGTGACGTGTTAAAAAATATAGCAATAGTTAAAAATATTTGATGTTACAGCTATGAACAAGCATAGGTAGTTATGTCAAAATATAATATCAAATGTATTAGGAGCACAGCAATGCAATTGTGAAATGTGTAATTTTGAAAAACAATTCAAAAGCTGATTTAATTTATCCGTCGAATCCTCTCAAGTTTCTCCCACTACTGCATCTTCAGACCTCTCTCCTCAGGTGATCCAGACCCTATTTATAAAACTCCACTATGGACAAAAGTGATGGGGTTCATTGACCATTACACCAGCTATGAAGCATCAATTGATGTCAGGTTGATGGCTTGAGAAAGCCAACATACTGATGTTTGGCTTAAACTTATTCATATTATTAATTCTGTAAGGACCAGTCAAATATTGAAACAATAGCAATATTCAAGGTTAGCGGAATGAAACTGTTCTGAGTAAACTCTCCGCCTGTCCATAGAGCCTTTGACAGAAGAGAAGTGCAGCAATTCATGTCCCTCCACCCAGGGCTGTATCTAAACATTTGGAGCCCCTGGTCAACATTTATTTTGGAGGCCCCTTGCAGCACCCCCATCCCCTCCACCTTTTAGAATAAATCAAATCTTCTATTACACAGTAAAAATTTAACAATTTTATTAATATTATTAAATAGTCTGTTTCAATATGTCAGGATCCAGGACTTGTTCCGGTCTCCAGCTTTTGGATGTCACTGTCTCCTCGTGTGGTGTTTCCCTAGTGTCATGTTTTCACCTGTTCCTCATTTGTCCTCTGTGTATTTAAGTTGTTCCCTGTTCACTGTCTGTTGCTCAGTCTTTAATGTTTTCTTACCAAGTTTCCCAGTCTCGAGTGGTTTGTCGTTGTGTGCTTCGTCTACTGTTGTTTTTTTGGAGTTCTGTGAGAACCTTATTAATTATTTTTGGATCCACCTCTTCGGAGTTGTTTAAGTTTCCCCTTTTTTCCCGTTTTTGGTGTATCATGTGGATTACCAGCATTTTTTAGTTAAGATTCTTTAAGAGAACTTTATTTTTTGCTTGGCCTCTTTTGTTACCCCTCTTTCCTGAGCCTCGTGGATTACCTTGTCCTCTGGGACAGTATTAAAAGGATCTTCTTTATTTTATTCAAGGCTCAGTGTGTGCGTCTCTCTTTGGGTTCATCATTCCTCAGTGACTCCGGTGTGAAGTGTTCACTCACAACACTAGAGACCCGAGTTTGTGTCCCGGGCTCTGCGTACAATTTAAGCGCAATCGGGATTAAATATTTTGCAATAATTTTATAGTGACACAGCCATTACTTATCCACTCTTTTGGATGAGTTTAGTTTGGAAGAGAAGGAAAGAATGACAGATTATAAGGCCAAAGTAGGGGTTAACTAAATATTATTTCACCATTTGATTTTACTATATCAATAGAAATTATTTGTGCAACAAAAGAACATCAATGCATAGGTGTAGTAAAACTGGTTTCAGGTAGCTCAGTATATGAAGCAAATACTTTTATACTAAAACAAATATATATTTTTAGAACAAGCCATGATCTGTGTCGCATATCGTGGTGGTCGCGTTTTATTTCTTTTTGATTGACTGCTAAACTGAGGCATACCAGATGACAGCAGTTATCTAGAAGTTACATAATATAAACAGTAAGACATATTGGCCAATTATTTCACCACCCTTATTACACAAAACAGGGAACTTAATGGTGGTCGCAGCCCTGCATGCAAAAACATAGACTACATGTTGCGTTAGACCGTGTGAATATGTCAACTGTGTGAATCTCAAACTAAATGTAGGCCAAGCAGAGTTGTGCACTTAATATTATATGTCATATTTTTAGAACTGGTTGAAAGAGACCTTTCTAAAGATGCCAATGTCAGACTCTCACTCAGTTTTAGATTTACATTAATGATTTGAAGAAAAAAGGAGTGAAGTGGGAGCTTATAATAAACAAGGCAATCTGAAGAATGATATTCATTTTATTATAGCCCTGGCCTTTCTCTCGCATCCTCAACATCTGCTGTAAATATGTCAAACCAATAGAAGGCATTGACCGTGTTTTCATTAGGCTATTATATATATATATATAATAGCTAATATTTACCTTGTTAAATTATGTTATAAAATAATTATGCTTAATTTTCGAATAATATAATATAATACATAACATAACATAACATAACATAACATAACATAACATATAATCATTTCAGTAAAAGTGAAACTCAAAATAAGCAGAATCAGCATTTCAAACATACACACAAAAAGTCGGAAAATAAGACACGGCTTTGAATATGAAGCTTGGAGTTTTGCAGAAAAATGCACAAGTGTGTCTGGGTGACACAGCTTTTAACGGGGCTTAACAATTCTAGAAAGTGCTTCTTCCTCAAATATTGTGAGTTTAAGATACTCAACATACTTAAAAAATTACCAAACACAGCCCTCTATCGGATTGTAATGGTAGTAACGCATATGTACACACAATGATATTAAACCTAAACCAGCACCTTGAACGTTGGGTGCAATGCTTTTCTAACTAGTAACTAACTATAAAAAACATGTTCCGTTCGGAATTACCAAACATTTGTCAGTCACAAACATTTGCAAATTCTGTTTTGAAGAACTCTGAATAAAACAACAATGAATTTTAGGCAGTCATTCAGACATTTAAATGTTTTTAATTCATTTCATTTAATTGGTTTGCCACTAGATGACAGATTTGATCTGGCGCTCATTTATTTTAGGTAACTATAATTTAGTTAGTTTATTTTTCCATAATACCTATTACATTTTTTTTACCGAAGTGGTTTGTAGATTATATTGTCATGAAATAATTTAACTATTAACACTGAACTACTTATACCTGCTTTACCCTATAACTTGCAGATGAAACCTCTTGGGGGATTTTGACAAACATCTTTATCTTGGTCCTGCTTTCTGTCAAAGAGACAGTCCTAATCTAAACCCAATCCATAACCCAAAACTCTATTCTATTTTAAACTCAGATTGAATTTAGGCTATATTTCGACAAGAAACTTTTTGTCCTTACACTTTACAGTCAGGTTCTATTCGTAAACATGAGTTATTGCATCAGTTAACTTCCACAAATGCACCAAAGCACAACATTCAGCATTTACTAATCTTTGTTAATCAGGTGTTCATGGACACTGAAATGTTGCACAGTATTGCGTTTCCTGAAATTGTGAGCAGTCATTTTGCTGAGTGTTTTACTACACGGTACCATAAACATGTCTTACGATACTACACCAGCTGAATATCTCGATACCAAGTAGTATCACGATGCTGTGCCATATAATTCAAATCTACACAAAAAACAGATTTAGGTTTAAAATTTTATATTTACTATAGTAAACTGTATTAAACTTTGCACTAGAATATGTTGTTGAATTAACTGTAGTAATTGGATAAATTGTAGCAAATACATTTACATTTAGTCATTTGTAAATACTATAAATACTGTAGTATACTTAAATATTTACTATGGTAAGACACAAAAACACTAGTATCTATGAGTGTTAGTAGTTTACTGTAGTAAAGATCATTTTTCATGTAAGAACTAATTGAAATGTTGGAGAAAAATGAATTAGTACAGCAGTCTTTATAATGTGAAGTATTAGGCTTACTTTAAATGCAGAACTAAGACGGCCAAGAGGTGGCGTCAATTTTCCACTGAGTTAGTGAATCATTTAACCAACTCGTTCAAATCACCAATTTTATTCATTAACCCGTCCGAGACATTCAAACACACACATTCATTTAGGAGATAAACACCGCAAAAGGGCAAATGTAAGTGTTCAAATAAATATTAATGCGCATATGCAACATAACTAGGGCACTACGAAACTACCGTTTCAAATAGAGAGGCGAATGTATAATGTAGCTAAAGCCTGCTCGAAAAGTCGCTAAATGTCGCCAGATGACGTCACATGCTAATTTGCGACGTCATCACGTAGGATCTGACAAGCAAAGCGCTTCAGGTCCGCTTCATATCTCTACTCTGTGAGCTGCCGTATATAGTATTATATTAAAACAATTAACCCAAATGAACATTAAATATGTTCTTAAGTTATATCATCTTTTTTATATTAAATATGTTTCTGTTGGCAGACTATAAAAACTATGTAGTAGTGAGTGAACTCGAGCACCTAAAACAACACACCATCATTTATTTTCATTGAACAGCTGAAATCCGTCTGTGTTTTTGTTTACACGTCCATAGTCCTGTCATTTCATCACGTTTCGTCATCATAAATGCTCAAACAAGGTCAATAAGTGATTAGTTCTTGGAAACACTGTTTGTACATGCAAACTGTCAATCTCATTCACGCCAAGGCTTATTCAGAAAGTAGAGAGATTTGTCGCTAGTCGCTTTTTGAAAAATAAGTCGCTAAAGGGGTTTGAAAAGTCGCTAAATATAGCGACAAAGTCGCCAAGTTGGCAACACTGACGACACGTCCGTTCCCTCTATTGTTGATTGACAGTTTATGTTAACGAATGTTAACAAATGAAACTTTATTGTGAAGTGTTACCTTTTTATAGAAAAATCTGGTAACAAATTTGTTTTAAATACAAAACTGAACTTAAAGTACACTATAAAAAAAGTTAAACTTAAAAACTTGAGTTCAAAAGCTGCCTTAAATTCATAATTTAAGTCAACTTGGTTTCATAAGTCATTTGAAATTATTATTTTAAATTATGTCTGGCGCTTAATTGCTTTTTGTAAGTTGACATAACTTAACATTATTTGGCGTTTCAATTTAGCAATGTAAATTTAAAATCATATAAATTACTTATATGCATTCTATTAACTTATTTAAAAATGTTAACATTATTTTTCTAGTTATGATAATGTATACTTTAAAATGTTTGAAAATGATATTACCACCACCACTGTTTGAAGCAACATTCTTTATTTTTTTACATTTCAGTATTGGAAAAAAAATCATATATTTTAGTATAGATTAGTGTAATACACTTCATATAATAAAACAATATTCCAACATAAGAAACAAACGTGTGTATATCAGTACGATTTACTTCAGATGTAGCAAACGAGATTAGATAGATAATTCTCATGAGTATTTCAAAGCAGAATGGAATATCTTTAAAATTGTGTAATACAACTGTCTCCTCCACTACAACTGCCACATTGAAGACTTCCGGTGGAAAGGCATCCTGCTCTTCACCTTCATAGCCGATCAGGAGGCCAACGTGCATTCCCTTTATTACTACATCCAGTGCCTCACCATGAGCCTTCAAAATCAAACAATAACATTGCAGAAATTAGTAACTGACAACACTTATAGAATAAGTATAAAAACCATTTCTGTCATTAGTAGCAAAGCACTCCATTTTTGTTTGTTCAAGAATTTACCTTGAAGGGCCAAATAGGGATGTGGGATATGTAATATATGTAATAGTTGAACAGAGCAAAACAATCATCACTCTGTCTATAGAAATAGTAGTAAACATGTTTCAGTATTTGAATATTTCCCCCCTTACCCACATTTTTGGACTTTAAGTCCTGTGCTCACTAAATGGGAGCAGACGAGGAAGAATATGTCTTGTATTAACTGTACCTGTCTTTCATGCATATTACATAAACACATAATATGTGAGTTTAAACTGAATCGGATCATTTAAGCTTTATTAGTCATAAGTATAAGGTTTGTGTGATAAGTATTTGCAGAGTTTTGGATCAGTTTAGTGACGCGTTAAAGAAATATGTGAGCGGACAACGGCTGATATTTTCTTTATTTTAAAAAATCACATTTTGTCCTTACTGTGAGTGTATGCACGTAAAAGAAGAACACCTAAAGTTTCTAATAACATCTTACATATATGTGTACGTCCCAAAATAATGGAGTATTTTAAGTCTCTTTTCAAGAATACACATATAAATCATGTCTTATATTACCACACACCAAAGATAGGTACTCCAGAACAGAAAAATTATAGCATCCCCCCAAAGAAACAGAAGGCCTTACATCACATATCCTGATGAATATATGATACTTTATTCACTTATATCAGCGGTTCTCAACTCTGGCCCGCAAGATCCATTTTCCAGCCCAGTTTAGCCCGAACTCTGATATAAAACACCCGAACAAGCGAATCAGCGTCTTTAGCAATAGACGCGTTCAACTTAATGCGGCGCTGCACAAATCTATCAGCGTATGACATTTAAGTACCGCGAGAGCAATTCAACTGCAGATTGTTCGGTACGGATTTGAATCGCTCTCGTGGTACTTTAAATGCGATATGCCAAACAATGTGTGCAGCCCAACATTAAACTGAAGTCACTGATTAGCCTCATCAGGTGTTTTATCAGACTTTGGGCTAAACTCTGCAGGAAAATGGATCTCGTGGGCCAGAGTTGAGAACCACTGACTTACATCTTTGTCAAAAGACACTCCAAAATACTTCTGAGTGCTGGTCTTCTCCCAGACGCACACATCTAACAATCTTGGGACCAGGTCATAAAGTCCTTGAAAAGTCTTTGGGGATGAGCCTCTTGAACTCTGCCCTAATCTAAAGAAACAGACAATAAAAAAAAAACATTACACAGCCTGAACATGATATTAAATTACAATACTGGGGAAATTAAATTGCAAAACTTAAACGTCCACTTCATATAATCACAGGCTACCAGTTTACAGTGTAAATCTTTAAAAAAGAAAATTAATGATTCTGGGTCAGCCCAGATCTAAAAGTGCAATCCACAAAATTGCAACTCACAGTTTGTCTTTTAAGCAGACAAATAAAATATTGTTTGAAGTTGCAACTTACTTCATATGATCACAGGCTAACGTTAGCAGTCAACAATGTGAATCTGTAAAAATTGAAAATGTATTATTATGGGGTGACTCACTAGTACTTTACCAGTAAAAATAATAGTGAAACAAGCACAAAAAAAACATCAACTACTGGCTTATAAGAAAGGTCACATTTAGCTTCTGTAGCTCATTAACATGAAGTGAATTAAATATCTCCCCAATTAGGGTTTTTGTCCCCTGCCGTCCCTGTTTGGCAAGTCTGCTCTCACGTGACCACTTTTCAGCACTTTTGAAGATTTTAGAGCATTAGCTGACAAAGTAGTTTAAGCGTGTGAATGTTCCTGCTAAATAAACAATACAAAGCCATACTGTTAAAATCAAGAATGAAAGTAAAGTGAGTGCTTTCCAAAGAAAAGAGCGAAAAACTGTCATTATTTCATCATGAGGCATGTTCACAAACTAACAAAGTTAACATAGAGACCGTTTAAAATGAGGTCTCGCAAATCATATTACGTTTATTTCAAATGTTCGCTAACTTGGGTGGGTAAATAATGTTAGCCTAGCTTGGGATGCACGGTCGATAAAACAATGAAAACAATTAACTTACAGGTTCTCTGATATTAAATTTAACATGCGAGTAGTTTTAAGTCAGTAATGAATACAAACTGGCTTATAACGACACGATAAACTTAAAATATATCAACATGACCACCTTAATAATGTATAGCAGACAGAGAAAATTGGTTTGTCAACTGTTCTGTGACTAAAAAGAATGTGATTGCACGAGTGCGAAGGCAGCATAACACACTTCTATAAAATACGTTAACTTACGTAAGTTACAGGGTAAGCACATCATTGTAAAAAATAATGCAAAAAAAAGGAATTTATTTCTATATTTACAAGTGACTTCTGCAAAAAATGAACAATTATTTCCCTAACAAGAAATAAATTCACTTACCTCAACTACTGTGTAAAGTTAAGTGTTCTTCCGCCAACCCGACTGACAGGCAGCATCCATTTCCACTCAGGCCCATGGTTGTTCGCCTTAGTATTCTTCCGCCGTTCAATTTAGTTCAATTAGTTATAGTCCGCTTGATGTGCCTTGTTTGTGGCATTAGGGACACGGTCCGCTTGTATTTTTGTCCGCTTGTATTTTTATGTTATTTTTTTGTATTTTTTTATTGTTTCTTAAGTTAAAAAAACTACTATGTTAAACACTGTCAAAATTAAACCCCTGCATTAGCCATGCTATCAATCTGTCAGTTACAATACAAGTTAAAATGTTAAGTCTATTCAACTAACCAAGTCACTTGAATTTAAATTATGTTAAACTAACATAAAAAATATAGTTGAATTTATTGCAAATAAGAAAATTAAGTTGAATTTCGTTTTTTTTTAATGATTTAAGTCAAAGGAACTTATTAACATAACTTATTGAGCACATCATTTTTTACAGTGTATCAACAAAAATATATATATATATTACAATAGATTCTCGACATGTTTAAATGTTATAAAAATGAAGGTATGCAATGCACAGAAATCTTACTTCTGACACATCAAAGATGATGCGCCAAATTATATAAAAGGTGTACATTTACACCATTACACCCTTAACCATGAAATATTGACAACAGTTTTACTCTATCTCGAGTTTTAACACAACATGTTTTGAGACAGCACTATAGGAACGCTGCACTGTGAGTCAAGTCAGTAGCTCATTAACAGTATTTTATGGCAAAAAGATCTCAAGACAAATTATGAAATAAACACTGGCTCACGTAAACTGTTTCTTGCCTTGTCATTTATCTGTCTCACAGTGAATGACGGTGAGATTAAATATCATCAGTTCATCTCTACACCTACTTGAGTAGATTGTTGTATCATCACCACATTGTTAAACAAACATCTGCATCTGTTCAGCTGAGACAAGACATGGTAGACTTATTGTGTAAGAAACAAGAAACTCTAAATTGAGCAATCAAATGCATTTTAATAAACAAAGTTATGTTACATGTCAATTAAGAACAACTATAATTTACTATCTAAAACAAATTACTAGATGGGTCTGACAAAATTCATTTGTTGTTAGATAACATAAAAAAACTTGACAATTTTTCAATGGGATTTAAAGATATCTGAAAAGAGAATTTGTTTGGGTAAAACGGTTAGGAATGTGACTGTACAAGAACCTGATTATAATTCATAAGACAATTACTTTTATAATAGAAACAGAAAACAGAAATAGCCTACGTGAAATTTCCTACAGACAATTAATCATACAAATAGTATCTTGTTTTACAGTATGTATTTATTTTTGGTCTGTTTTCATTACATGTTGCTGCTTTGAAACAATACAAAATTGTAAACACCGCTATATAAATAAACTTGACTTGACATTATAAGAGAAAGACTAAATGTCCTGCCTGACCTGCTGGTAATTGTATTAATGTTATGCAGAATGAAAGCCTTAAAATGAAACTGAAACAGTTAAATGGAATAACATGTCTTTATGTTTGAATTATAATTGTCATTTAATATGAACAATTATATAAGTCACTATCTTTGCAGTTATACTAGTTTAAGTTATAAAGATTTTTTTCAGAAAATATTTCCTCACAATTGTTTTTAAGGATCTTCGGTCTGTGGTTGGAAAGTAAATACTCATGGTGGTTTAAACAAAGCCTTATAAAAAAGAGTCCAGAGCCTTCTGAAGAACACAGAGGATCAGACTGTGAAAGATTCTTCATCGTTCAGGTTACAGTTCATCATCTAAGATGCTCCGCAACATCTTTCTCGTCACCTTGCTCATATGCGTCTACTCAGGTAAAATATGCACTGATGTGATCAAAAAATGACATATTATTATTGGACTCATCGTGGTTTTACAAAGTTAACCAAATGTTTTCGTATAAGGCCTGAAATCTTTAAACGCTTCTAGTAAGATGTGTATGAACTATTTCTATTCATTCTTTATAACAGCCAATGCAGGCAACGTGGACAACCATGAACAAAAACTTCAAGAACTTAAAGACTCAGTAAGCTTTTGCTCTTTATAATTATGTTAAAGACAAATCAATTAGCAACAGCTGTGGATAAAATATATTGATTGGTATTCATCATCAGAGCTCAGAGTCACTGGCATTATGTTCCACGTGATCTGATCATCCAGGGTTGTGCAGTGCAGTAATGTCGAAATATTTTATGGTTTATATCTGTATATGTTTTACAGTTTCAGGTTGACGGTGAGCTGAAAGTTCTGGAAAATAGCTATTTTTGCTCCATATGCCTAAAAATTGTGACGTGGCTGAAAAAACATCTTCCTCCTCAACCAACAATTGTAAGAGCTGCACAAATGAAACAAATATTCAAATTAAAAACATGAAATATTGTAAACATGCCTAAATAACATACTGTGCATGTGATATCTTTTGCTTTATCATTTTTCTTAGGAACAAATTAAGGAACTTTTAAAAATCGCCTGTAACAGTATTCCCATTCCCGCAGTTATTTGCAAATATGTTGTCGATATTATTGGCAATGGAATAGTTAAAATAATTAATGAAGAGCCAGACGTCATCTGTCAGAAAATTCACCTCTGTAGTTAGGTACCAGAAAACCTTACTCCCCCTTCTCTTGTGTTTTCTGTTTTAAAATGTTTTTCACCAAAAATGCTTTGGTGTTAAATTATAAACTGCTGTATTAACAAAAAAAAACAAAGCATGTAAGGTTAAGTAAAGTTTTGTTTTCTAGTATATTTCAATCAGATACTGTTTTTTTGCAGTTTATGTACATTTTCAATGGCCAATTTTAGTCTATTTAATAAAATTACCAAAATATTTTATAGTACACATTTCTATAAAGTTTTTTTTTCTGTTACAGTATTGGAAGTGTTAAATAAGTAACACTTTTTTTGTTCTGCTTTAGTTACAGGTCAGAATCAGCTGGTTTTCGCATCTGATCAAACACATCGACAATCTCTGAATGAGGAGAAATTACTAATGAAGCTTTGCATGCATTAAAAAACAATAAAAAAATACGCAGTAACAATTAGTTTTTGTGTTTTTGTGTGTCTTTGTATTTGGTACATACTATTTAGCTATATCTGAACTGTAGAATATTACAAAGATAATAAGAAAAGTTTATTTAAAAATCATTGTTTTTAAAACTTACATGATAACTAAAGCATCTTATTCATCTATTATTATTTTTGAGTAATAGGAAATGTCAAGTCATTTACATTATTTTATATAGCCTACAGTGTTTTCATCACCAGTAGCGTGCTGCTGTAAAAATGACGAACCCTTATAGATGACGTCAGTTAATACTCCGAGACGGATATGCAAGCCTACATTTTCTTAATTCCCCTCATACTGCCTCCTTCTTTTATAGTCTGTTGCTCCTCCCCCTTATGGATCCAAAAACTATTAAATAAACAAACACCTCTTCTTTCCCTTGGGGTCTATTTTACATATTTTATGACTAAATACATAACTTATTATAAATTATTTGTTTTGTTTCCATTTACATGACTAATTTATTAGGGAACAAAGAGTAAACATAAAATGAACATGATCATATGTTGTCAAAGATTTTGTAAGCAGTAATGTTCTTTGCTGTAAATCCACCCGCCCAGGTTGTTCAAGCTGTATAAAACAGAAGATAAATTACACACATTTGTGCTCAATGATATTGGGGTGACTATATTATATAGAAAATGATATACAGAATATATTTTGTGGGCAGAGACAGGCTGTGACAGATTTGGAAACAGTCACTTATTTTCCGGGGGCAAAATAACATCTCCTATTAATCTTTAAGAGCTGTCAGCTGTCACACTGTCTAGCAAAATGGAGAAGAGCTTTTAAGTATACAGTATGTTTAAAGATAAATTAAGGTATAAAAATGCTAATGTGATTGTTCGCCATCTAAGGCTAATAAATATAAATATACATTACATACGGAACAATGAATGAATAAATGCTTAAATGGAAAGAAGAGCTGTATTTAGATTTGTGTGACAGCTTAATGGCTACAATGTTTTGTAGGCAACAACGGCCACTTCCGTTTCCTGTTAGTATGTCCAAGAGCGTGCATATTGTTTAGCTAAACACTAAAATGTATATGTTTTTCCATAACAAAAACAGTACACACTTTTAGTGCATAGTATATGGAGGAGAATTGGGATGCAGCAAATGTATATTTTCTCAGTTTTGCAAAGTTACGAAATGACATCACAACATTATTTAGCATACAAGACAAATTCGCCACCTACTGGCATATGTATGTAATTGTAACGAGGAAGGCGGGACGAGAGCCGTGAGGCAGGGCTGGTGGCGTGAGCTGGGAATCAGCTGTGCGCACACCTGTCCCGCATATCTCACGGAGCAGATCGGGAGCATAAGAGGAGGAGCAAGAGGACTGCTGACGAGAGAGGACCGGGCCCGGACATTTGTATTTATGTTCTTGTGGCCGGCAGTCGACCGTGAGGTGGCTGTCGGCCTTTTACTTCCGTGTTATTGTTTGCTTATTTTAATTAAAGTTTGTCAAATGTTCGCCGGTTCCCACCTCCTTCCTTCCCTACTTTGAACTTGCTACAGTGATATATGACGAAATGGTCACTGAACGATGAGCAAATCATTTTGGTGAATGAACTGCAAAAGAATGAATCACTGAAATGAATCAAAATGCCCATCACTGCATTTTTGATATGTTGAGGGAATGTTCACATTTTGTGTTTTTTTCGCGCGCAGGTTTGTTATTTAAAATGTAGATGCGTGGCTCAAATGTAGAGAGCAAACTCTTGTGTATAGCCCAGGTGTAACACTCCGTCGGTCCCTTAGTCTGTTTTCCCCATTTTATGCCCCGGATGTCCTTTTCCAATGGTCCCTAACGAGTCCCTCATCATTGACGTTTGCACCTGCACCCCATTACCCGGACACCATATGTATTCTCACTTTCCCTTGGTTCTTAGTCTGGTTTTAATGTAATGTATGTACGTATGTTTCCGTGGAAGATTTGTTACCCGTTGGATTACCTTGTTTTGTTCCGTGGATGTTTTTGCTCAGACTATCCGTGGGACAGTGAGAGCGTGGCTCCTTGCTGTTCTGTGTTGTGTCTTTGGAGCCAGCAGCCTACACAAATATCGGATGCCATCCCCTGAAAATCTGCACCCCTCAGTCAGATATTCGTCTGCAAAGGCCAACGGGTCTTACCTGTCCCAGAACACCATTTCATGCTTGAATGCTCGTCTGAATATTAACACTTCTTCGTCTACCACATCATCCAAAAAAGGGCACGCCATCGTGGAGAGGAAACACCTGAATCGGACTTCAGTCTACATACGTATTGAACTCGTGACATACTTAATTGAAATCACATTTGCTACGTCATCAGCCACTTCTTAAGCTCTCTACAACTAATATATATATGTTCTCAGCAAACCTCTGACAGCAATATGAACAGCACTCCTCATAACCACAGTAAAATAACAGAAGGCATACGATGAATGATAATTACTTTATATCTTTTATTTTAGTGCAGGAGAAGTAAAATGATGCAACATATGTACAGAACACCATTGTGATTAAACCCCATTGATTTCTAGTAGGATTGACTGCGGAACATACGGATAAATCACTAGGATTAATTTTAGCCCTGTAGTTAGCCTGCTCTGGCTACCTGCCAAGTATAAATCTCCATGGCAACTCCATTCCATTCCATTCTCTACCGCTTATCCGAACTACCTCGGGTCACGGGGAGCCTGCGCCTATCTCAGGAGTCATCGGGCATCAAGGCAGGATACACCCTGGATGGAGTGCCAACCCATCGCAGGGCACGCACACTCACTCATTCTCCATGGCAACTCAATTTATCTTAATTGAACCTACTTTCATGCAACTGAGTCACGGCTGAATTCATCCAGGATAACTGAAAAGTCCCAGCTTAAATGACATGGCAAAAAAGACTAGACCTTAGCTTTCTAGTAGCTCAGTGGTAAGAGCATTACGTTAACAATGCAAGATTGTGGGTTCGATCCCAGGGGATTGCAAATACCTATGTAAAATGTATAGGATAAAGCAATGTAAGTCGCTTTGGATAAAAGCGTCTCTCAAATGCCTAAAATGTAAATGTAAAATGTAGATCAGGATTCCTCAAATCTTACCCTGGAGGGCCGCAGCACTGCAGAGTTTAGCTCCAAACTTGCATACCTGTGATTTTCTAGTGATACTGAACAACTTGATTAGCTTGCTCAGGTGTGTTTGATCAGGGCTGGAGCTAAACTCTGCAGTGCTCCGGCCCTCCAGGGTAAGATTTGAGGAACCCTGATGTAGATGTTAGACAAAAGCCAAGACCAACCTCAAAGAAATACAAGTAGAAATGGCAACTAATGTTGGAAGAGATGGGTAGCATGATAAAAAAGGAAGAACACTCTTGGGAATGACAATTCGCAAAGGAAGATTATTATTTAGCTGTATAATACCTTTATTAAAATCCCTAATTATCAAGCCCACAGTTAAACAAATGGAAAATGTTAAGCTATTATGATGATAAGAAAAAGAATGTGGAAAACACCCACCATACGGCATATAAGACTTACTGTACAAAACAGAATTACATTTTCAACTAGCAGATATAACGAATAGATAGTACCTCCGATGAAGAGAAATAAAAATGCATATATATATATATATTTTGAATGCATGCAAAGCTTTATTTGTAATTTCTCCTCATTCATAGATTGTCGATGCGTTTGATTAGATGCAACAATGAGCTGGTTCTGACCTATGAGTGAAGCAGACCAAAGAAAATGTTAAGTCTCGCCTTTTTTATCACTTACAGTATATTCAGCAGATGAAAAATAATCATAAACCAACACTATATAATATTTTGATAAATTTATTGTATAAACTGGCAAGTGTGGTCTGCCAGAATGTAAACATAAAAAATACTGTGACGACATTTCATCAAATTAGGGGATTGTATTTATGGCATGATAAAATTACAATATTTTAATACTTGGAACTACAGAGTATAAAGTTATATTCGTACTAGAAAACTAGGAAAGAAGACTAGAAAGACTACAAGAACATTGATAGAATTGTAACGATACGAAAATATTTTACAGTAAAATTAGAAAGAGCAGTGTTCTGTGTTACCTATTTGCAGACACCAATACTCTTACAGACGGTTTTTGGGTCAGCCGTCTTAATAATTGCAGCAATCTTGTCTGCATATTTGCTGACAAAGGTTTTGCAGGTGTCTTTAAAATGTGGAAGGTGATCGCAGACGGAATGCAACATTTTCTTAATTTTCTCCTATAGGGAAGATTTTTTTTAATCATATTTTTGTTTTGAACACAAAATTGCATTATTTCAATATAGAATTTTGCGGCACATACCACTGTTGTTTTAGAAGAGATTTTGCTTTTCACATATGACACTACTTTTTTACACAGGATGCAAGTTAAGAACCCATTTATTTCCTGCAACTCATGCTGATCAACACTAAAATCTTCAGCCATTACTTCGCTACACATCCCTGGACCATTTTCACCTGAAACACAATGCTGGTCGGCCAGCCCTAAGGTTTGCTGGTGAACAGCAGGATAAACAATTGAGGTCTTTAAAAAATACAATGTTTATGCAATATATTTTATCTACAGTTGTTTTTAATAGATTTAGTATTTAACTTACATCACTCTTTAGAAGATCATCTTCAGTAGAGCTCATATCATCTGCAGAGGCTGTTAAAAAAAGTTACAGATTTTCATGAATAGTGTATATGAAGAGATGTTTATTTATACAAAGACCATCTTACTGAAAACCCTTTTTTATATTAGGTCAACATTCTAAAGACATGAGAAGTCAATTAGGAAGAAGTAACTTCAAATGTATCTTTTTGATCACATAAATGATGATTTTACCTTGGCATATGAGCAATGTGACAAGTAAGAAGTTGGGGAGCATCTTAGATGATGAACTGTAACATGAACGATGAAGAATCTTTCACAGTCTGATCCTCTGTGTTTTTCAGAAGCCTGTGGACTCCTTCTTATAAGGCAGGGAAAGTCAACTGGTGGCCTGTCAATCATCTTTACCTGGCACGCCTTAAGATTTCAAATATTATTTACATGGTCTCTAGACAGTGTTCACTACTCTCTACTCCATGCACACAGGAAATCAGCTAAAATTTGAAAACACGGATTTGCACAACACGACTTCCTGCAGCACCTTCACACACAGACTTACTACAGAAATATCAAGTGTTATTTAGCCGTAATCATAAGATTTACATACGTCTTGTGCACTTTAATACCTTTTGAATCGTACTCATTTCAAACTAGAATCATGTCAGAATATCCAGTGATTTTTGTATATGCTCGCATTGAATAAATCTCTGAAGAGATAATAGAAACATACAAAATATGCAGAAATGGTTCCAGATGAGACTGACGCTGAGATGTCAGCCATGCTTACCCCGGCAACCACGGCGGGTTCCCTGGACTTGTGGTTTCTTGGGTCAGAGTGTGGCAAAAACCACACACCAACCCAATGCCATTTTTTCCGGAGGTGCACGAGAAGATCACTTAGTCCTGGAAAGCACCCTTTTCGGCGCGTTCCAGGCTAGCGGGCTCTGTAGCTGTGACTTTCGTGGATGGAAGGGCGTCCAAAGCCTACGTCGACATCCCCCAGGTGGAGCGTGCCGTCGCGTTGATCCTGTGCCCGCAGACAGCTGCCACCTGGAGGAGTTGACCTAGACTTCCGTCCAAGTGTTGTAAGCTTTACAATGCCGCTGGACAGGCCGCTTCGGCCCTCCACGCTACGGCGATCCTTCAGGTCTTTGGCTAAAGCTCTGAAGGACCTGGATGATGGGAAGCCCGACCCAACTCGCATGCTGCGTTCCCATCAAGTCGGGGCCCTTTTCTGGGCATGGCGCCCACATCCTTTCAAAGAGAGATTTTTTACCTGGGTTTTCTTTCTCCACATCCCCCTCAAATGGTGTCTGGGACGGACCGAGCTGCCGACCGTAACCTCCACAGGACATTGCGTCGGTCAGCTGGAACAACCAGGTGAGTCAACAGAGCCGTCAACCTCCCCGGGGTTCCCCCCTGTGCGAGGTGACCGCCCTGTCAACCACCAAACCAACCTCCCATGGCACAGTGAAGCAGATCGTCCCTCTGGTTCCACAATCACGGTTCTTGGGTGCTTGTCTAGAGCGCACCAGCCCGTCACGCTGGCTAGAGAGGACGATCCATCTCGGTTATGTGATTCAGTTCACCAGGCGCCCGCCCAAGTTTAGGAGCATTCTCTACACCTCGGTGCAAGGAGAGAATGGCCCCATGCTTCGGGACGAGGTTGCCGCCCTTCTGGCGAAAGGTGCTTATCTTGGCACACTTGCAAGATGTGTTGTGTACGCACAGGGACCTTGTGCTCTGGCACCTAGACTGTCTGGGACAACGGGTCAAATGGGAAAAGAGCAAAGTCTCCCCAGCGCAGAGTTCCTCTTATCTCGGTATGGAACTAGACTCTGTTCATATGTCAGCAAGTCTCACCAACGAGCATGCGCAGTTGGGGCTGAACTGTCTGAAATTGATCAGACGGACTCCAACGGTTCCACTGAAACGGCTCCTGGGGCACATGGCGTCCTCGACAGGGGTAATCCCTCTCGGGTTGATGCACATGCGGCCGCTTCAGCACTGGCTTCAGAGTCGGATTCCTTGAATGGGGTGGCACACTGGCACCAGACGGATTACATTGCGTCCCCTTGTCTGCGCACCCTCAACACCTGGTCAGATCCGACCCTTCTCCGAGCGGGGGTCTCACTCGGGTAGGTTTAGAGGTGCTTTGTGGTGACGACAGATGCCTCCATGCAGGGCTGAGGTGCAGTGTATAACAGGCACGCAGTATCGGGACAGTGGACGGGTTCCCAACTGCAGTGGCATATCAACTGCCTAGAGTTGTTGGCTGTCCTTCTGGCACTAAGGAGGCTACGTCCCTTTGTACACAACAATTGAAGATTTTAGAAGAGATGTATTTTGCAGTATTCAATACGCATTTATTACGATTTCACCAGGCTCCGAAAATTCTTCAAAATGAACACAAAGAATGGCCTTCTCAGCTGAAGTAGTTCAACTCTTGCGTCATCACAACAGGGTGTTCAACTGCACCATCGTTTCTGTTTAAAAAACGTTTTGCAACGTTTTGTCAGGGCTGACACAGCCCTGCTAGTGTTTGAGGCAGAATGCATGCAAAATGTGCATGTAGTCCCTATGAGCTAAATGGTTGCAATGCTGTAGCTCAGTTGTATTTTTCTAAACAAAGCATCTATTCACAGCTTGATTTAGGTTCAAGATTAAAGTTTCAGTTAGAAAACCTGTTTGCTTGGAATCAATCAGGTTAGTTTTTTTTACGAAGGAGGAAAGGGAAGTTGTTTAAAGTCAAAAAACCTGTTTGCTTTGAATATCCCCCCACCTGCTTAATGTTATTTGGTTCCAAGAATTACATCGGCACAACCTGTGTTTGTATTTGTCAACACAATACGTTTTACATTTTCCATGAAAGTCTTATTATTTATTTATTGTTCTATGTTAGTACTCTGTATAAGCAGTTTTTTTGGCAATAAAAACAGCAAATACAGGAAATATATTTATTTTGATATATTCTGATGCCAGAAACTCCAAAGGTAACTCTCTTGCAGTGTGCATTTTGCAAGGGAGGTAAGTTAGTCATGGGCTAAATAAAACATTCAAAGCCAGTGTTAAACTTGCTGTATATAAGTGCAGATGGACACTTGGAGTTTAACTGTATTAATGTTATTACATTATAATATGTTTAGTATGGCGCAATCCGTGGATTTAGGCAAACATAAACGCACGCACAACGTGAGCGCTGTTTTGGGTGACAGAATTTTGAGTATCCAGTGTTGACACGACAGACAGAGGGGATGGTGGGGTTCGCTGTAACTCATTATCATTTAAAAAGACATGCACAAAAACGGGTTGCTGTGCGCAGAGCTGTCTTTGACGAGGCAAGAAGGGTGTTGTTATCACAGCCATTGAATGTTTTTAAGCAAAATTTGTTCCAGACATTTCATGAAGACCCTAATAACTCATACCAACTTGTTGAAAGTGCTTTTCTGAGGGGATGGGATAGTCATATTGATACACTACACATTGCAACAACATCTCTATAAACCAGTGCTTCAATAAATTAATCAGTTGATAAATAGCTGATACTTGAAGGATGAATATACATTTTATGTTACAATGTTGTCCCAATAAATAGATAATCTTTAGGAAAAGATTATCTTTTATTTTATTTTATTTTCTCGATTAGAGTTTTGGGTTCCTCGCCACCGTTTGCATATTGTTTTGCACTATCTGCCTGGCCGGGGGGGCTGCTTTAGAATTCAGAAATTAGAAATAATTAATATATAAGAATTTATAGTCCGTTTAATATTTGACCTGTGGTTCTCTCTCTCCTTTATCTCAAATGTGTCCTTTCACTGTCCTTTTGTGCGAGTGTGTGTGTGTGTGTGTGTGTGTGTGTGAGTGTGTGTGCGTCTATGTCAATGTGTGTATGTATGCATATTGTGTGTGTGGAGCATTTGTATGTCTGTCTTTTGTTGTTTTCCACCTTTTTCTTGTTTTTACAGGTATATGCCTTTAGTTGTTTTACTTGTAATCTATTGTGTCTCATGTACAGCTGCTTTGTGACAATGAAAATTGTGAAAAGCGCTATATAAATAAAGTTGAGTTGAGTTGAGTTGAAAAGAGTATGTTATTTTAATACTATACCCTCAAATACACAATGTGGATCTCTCATTATATATCGACAGTTTTGCTCAAAACTTCTGTTTTAACTGCACAAGTTTTTAAAGAACAGTTTTCACAAGTTGTTCTCCTGTTTTTTTAGAAGCTGTTATCTTTGTCACTGTTTTGCGAATATTTACAAGTGTCATGTGTCAGTTACGTTTGTTAGCTTAATTACATGTTTTACCCTAACGAATTAATCCGATGGTGCATTTCAACTGCTAGCCAGTAAATGTAGGACAGCTTTTTCATTTTCTGAGATAATCTACAGAAAGTGATAAAACAGACATGGTAAAGCTACAGATTTTTAAGGCCGCAGATCTCTTCGCCTTGCACGAAAACGGCCATTGTCCTATGTTCTTCTCGCTACGGGACGAGGACACACCCCTCGGCGTGGACGCCGTGCTGGCCCACCCGAGGCCACGAGTGCTGCTCTATGCATTCCCTCCTCTCTGCCTGATACTGCCTACCCGGGCCAGGGTGAGAGATCAGAAGTTGTATCTTCTCCTGATAGCACCCATGTGGCCCAAAGCACCATGGATGGCCGAGATTTCTCCTCTGCTGCATGTTCAGCCATGGCTGAACATGCATGGCTGAATTCCTATCCCAGGCGAACGGAGAAATCGATCAACCCCCAACCGGACAGTGTGACTCTCTGGGCCTGGCCCATGAGAGGACGAACTTAAACACATTTGGGCTTCATGCTTGTGTCATCGCCACTATTCAGAATGCAAGAGCCGCTGCTACGTGATCTCCATATGACTGTAAGTGGCGTGGGTTTGAGGAGTTGTGTGATGGGAGCAGGTTGATATCGTATCAGTGCTCCGTTGCTGATATTTTGTGCTTTTTGAAGGACTTATTAGATAAAGGAAGATCCTTTTCCACTATTAAGGTCTATTTAGCAGCTATCGCTGCGTGCCATGTCGGGTTTGATGGCACATCTGTAGGGCAACACCCTCTCCTTTGCAGGTTAATGAAGGTCGTACGATGCTTTCTTCCTATGCCTGTTAAAACTGAGTGGGACCTCTTGATGCTGGTGGAGGCTCTGTCTCATCGGCCCTTTGAACCTTTGAGAGACGTTTTGCTGAAACATCTGTCTTTCAAAACAGCATTGCTTCAGGCTCTTACCTCTGCCAAAGGAGTCAGTGTTTCGCATGACCCGTAAAGTTGTTTAAATGTGTCGGTATACACAACAATTGAAGATTTTAGAAGAGATGTATTTTGCAGTATTCAATACGCATTTATTACGATTTCACCAGGCTCCGAAAATTCTTCAAAATGAACACAAAGAATGGCCTTCTCAGCTGAAGTAGTTCAACTCTTGCGTCATCACAACAGGGTGTTCAACTGCACCATCGTTTCTGTTTAAAAAACGTTTTGCAACGTTTTGTCAGGGCTGACACAGCCCTGCTAGTGTTTGAGGCAGAACGCATGCAAAATGTGCATGTAGTCCCTATGAGCTAAATGGTTGCAATGCTGTAGCTCAGTTGTATTTTTCTAAACAAAGCATCTATTCACAGCTTGATTTAGGTTCAAGATTAAAGTTTCAGTTAGAAAACCTGTTTGCTTGGAATCAATCAGGTTAGTTTTTATTACGAAGGAGGAAAGGGAAGTTGTTTAAAGTCAAAAAACCTGTTTGCTTTGAATATCCCCCCACCTGCTTAATGTTATTTGGTTCCAAGAATTACATCGGCACAACATGTGTTTGTATTTGTCAACACAATACGTTTTCCATGTAAGTCTGATTATTTATTTATCGTTTATTATTCTATATTAGTTCTCTGTATAAGCAGTTTTTATGGCAATAAAAACAGCAAATAAAGGAAATATCTTTATTTTGTCCTGATGCCAGAAACTATATAATATTTATCAACAGTCTGAATTGACATAAATGTAGTGTGTATATAAGAGAATAACATTAGCATATGATAGTGAAGGGAACTAAGTTAGTCACTTATCATTTTTCCTTATAGGATAAAATTAAGAAAATGTTGCATTCCGTCTGCGATCACCTTCCACATTTTAAAGACACCTGCAAAACCTTTGTCAGTAAATATGCAGACAAGATTGCTGCCATTATTCAGACGGCTGACCCAAAAACCGTCTGTAAGAGTATTGGTGTCTGCAAATAGGTATAACAGAACACTGCTCTCCCCTTCTGTTATATAAATCTTAAATAAAATGTTTTAGTTTTAATTGAAAGAGTTCAAAACATTCACTGTACATACATTTTACTGTATTTACATTAAAGACAAAACATATAATTTTACTGTAAAATATTTTTGTATCAGTTACAATTCTATCAATGTTCTTTCTAGTCTTCTTTCCTAGTAAAAATATAACTTTATACTCTGTAGTTCAAAGTATTAAAATATTGTAATTTTATCATGCCATAACTACAATCCCCTAATTTGCTGAAATCTTGTCACTGTATTTTTACATTATGGCAAACCACGCCTGCCAGTTTATAGCTAAATTTATCAAAATATTTTATATAGTGTAGGCTTCTGATTATTTTTCAGTCGTTAAATATAAGTGATAAAAAAGACGAGATTTAACATTTTCTTTGGTCTGCTTCACTCATAGGTCAGAACCAGCTCATTGTTGCATCTAATCAAACGCATCTACAATCTGTGAATGAGGAGAAATTACAAATGAAGCTTTGCATGCATTACAAAGAATAATAAAAATATATATATATGCATTAACTATCAGATTTGTGGGTTTTCTTCCTCCAATCTTTTCTAATTGTGGTTCACATTGTATTTAGTTATATATTTTAACTGTATACTGCGGCAGGGGTGGAGTGGGACTAGACTTAAAAGTTACACTGGACTTCTTCACCGGGAGCGGCTCACAACACCAGGCTGTCAACATAATACACCAGCCTTTTGATGCACAAATCATACTATAACACCACAATTTAGAAACAAATGTTTTTAAGGACATCTTAACGACACATTAAACAGTAAAGGCCAGTACAGTATAAGCATCAAACAGACATCAGAATGACATAAAAATGTAAATGACATTTTATTGAGCATCACATGTAACACACCCAAGTCAAAGATTCTAAGATTTTAAGTCTAAAGGTGATGACTTCCTACTTTTGAATAATTTCTCAACAAGAGAATTTCCTTAAATGCTGCCAAACGGTGTGACTACCTTTAAAAGGTAGGTAAAAGGTTTTGTTCTTTGTTTTGTTTTATGTTTAAAAATAGTGCATTTGGATCCGCTTCTCTGCCCTGATTATCATTTGTTACAGAACGACTGACCCTAGACAATTGAAACACAAGAATATGGGCTTGGAAGAAAACCATAGACAAATTAGCTCTTCTTTTTAAACATCGGCAAAAACACACAGTCAGGAGTCTCATTTTACATAAAAAAACTTAAACACTTTACAGTAAGATTCCATCTGTTAACATCAGTAAATGCATTAACTAACATAAAATAACAATGAATATTGTAGTTTTACAACAGCATGTATTAATCTTTGTTAATGTCAATATGTTAGTTCATTGTGTGGATGTTAGTTCATATTAACTAACGTTAACGGTTACAACATTTGATCTTAAAATGTTTGAGTAAATCCAGAATATAACAAGGATGGACTAAGATTAATAAATGCTGTAACTGCTTTGTATTAACAAATACAACCTTACCAAGAAAACTACAAAACCTCTTTTTATAATCCATCAGGGTTGGCCTTGGCAATCTCTCCAGCCAAAATGTTGACATTGACTATACAAAGTTGCTATTGTAAGTCCTCTTAACTACAAAGTTGCAGAAGGCTGAAAGGAAATTCCATTAATGTTTTCCCAATAGAAAATAGAAAAAATCATATTTGAGATCTTTATATACATTTACAAGCGAGGGACAAATATTGCTGGAGTGATGCGTACCTGAGAGGTTTCAGTGAGTTTTCTTTACCATCATCCCTACAATCCATTAAGAACAGCATGGTAATGTCATCCATAAAATACATTAAAAAAACACCGAAAAAATGCATCAAACCCCTTTGGTCAATCACTCCCGCAGTCAAGGTTTGCCAATGAACACAAACATCTACCAGAATAAACCAGTAGGAAATTCATGCTGGTCTGAACAGTTTTTTAAGAACAAATGTATATAGTGAACTCATAATAGTTTGCAAACAGTCAAACCACATATTTTGTTGATAAACCGTCGTTTAGTTGGTAACTGATTGTGCTTATTTTTTTAATTAGAGAGAGAAACTATCTTGCGCAAAAATCCCATTTGGAATTAATTCTGCCTATACATTACCAATCTCCATTCAGCCACACACTGTGAAAAAAAAGTATCAGTTGATGCTATAAAATGTATCTTAATGAATCCTCTTCCGATTCTATCCTAAAAATGTAATAATTTAGATCACATCTACGCTGATTTGAACTGATGTTTCAGAGCATCTTGGTTGTTAAAATGTTTCTGACACAAGGAAGAAACTTTGAATATCTGATGGTCTGTGTTTGGTAGATGCTCGTGAACACATTCTTATAGAGATAGTTTTGATAGTTACCTCAGCTATCCAATAGAGGTCTGTAGCTGACAATTTCTAGATTTCAGGTTGTGACAGCCATCTTGTGACTGAAAGAATCCACAGATAAATGAATGGCTAAAAATGGCCTTTGGGTTTAACATTATCATCAAACTAAATCATACGATATCATGTGATGTATTAGTGTTTTCAAGAAAATCAATGAAACATCATGAATGCCTCATAGAAATTTGCACTAACATTAATACTTTAAAAACGTACTCAATTTAATTATGAAAAATGGTTCCATACAACAGACATGTGTTATTTCAACCTGATCGCACCCAATTGCGTAAAAATAACACGCTGTATCATTATCGTCTAATATGTACGCCAAATTGCACTTTTGCGTGCATATGATACGCCAATGTTTGCTTGTACCATGGGTGGAGAGCAGCCATTTTAAAACGTACATGAAGAGAAAACACTGAAATAATTAAAATAATAATGTGAGGTTTAGGGTTTGGGTTTGGGTAGAGGTTATAATATGCACGGACGCTAACATTAGGTTTAGGGTTGGGGGACAGGGTATGAGACAAATTGCTGTTTAATATGCAAACACGCTAATTGGCGTATCATATGCACGCAAAAAAAGGCGTATTTATGCACGCAAAATCGGATCTTAATGTCCAAATAACTTGAATCAATGAAGTTCATCCTACTAAAAGGACAACAGATTATGCAAAAAATAATATAAAAATATGATCATAGTATCAATGATATACTTTCATTCCACTTTTTATGTAATTCTCAGAAATATATTTTATGTACTTTACAGAAAGAAAATTTAAATTACATGTACATATACTTGACTTAAATAAATAGTTAAGGGTATATTTCAAGGTGTTAAATTCGCAAAAAGAAAGCTTATAATGAATGTTCACTAGAATGCCTCAGAGTGTACTTCCATAAATATGAAAATGTGCTACAATCATCTGTAAATTCACTTGTAGTTGCAGTACAAATTAAAAATGTTGTTGTAGTTGTGTACCCGAATGTTTACCACCGTTGCACTCAAAGTACACTTTATAAACTAAAAAAGTGGGCAAATTTAGTAATAAAAAATAAGTTTTTGGATTAACTTAATTTTACTATAACACCCATTTCCACACAATTGAATTGGTTTATCTGACTTTAAACTGGGAGAATTCTACAGACAAGTAAATATTAGATTCATCAACTTATTTAATTTAATTTCAGATGAAAGTAATTCACTTGTGTTAAGCCAATTAAATGGGAATGCTATTTTTTAATTCAACATCCTTATTTTACCACATGTAATGTATGGTTCTAGCAGAGAGTTTACTGCATTTTCAGAGTATTTACTCACTGAGTAAAGCTGAATATTTGCTGTGGCACAAATACGCTTGTCCCCTACATTAGTAAAACCTTTACCCTTCACTTCTATGGTAATCACCCAAAAACATCACAGACAACAGAAAACCTTCTGAATTTTAACATTACAGAACTGTTATCACTAACAAGTCCCCTTATCTGCCCCCAAAACACAAATACAATACCACTTTAAACATTTTAAAATCTATATCATAATCACAAAGCATGCTGGGAACTCAATCCGCTGTGTAGTTTCAGTAAGTCAATGAAAATGATTCATGTTGTCCCATCATAAATGTACTTATGCCAAAGAGTTGCCTATTTATGTCACTACGACACATTGAAACTGTGCTTGAATAAGAAACCAAAATGTGTTATTTCAAACTATATTGATTACGTAAAACAAATAACCTTTAAAATGTATTAAGTATGTATTAAGTATCTTTTGTATTTTGAAAGTCTAAATCCAGGCCTATATCACTCGATGATAAGGGCAACACAATTTCTAAAAGGGATGTGACGAGTAGCACAAGCAAGGTAACAAAAGGAATTCTAAAATAAAATATTTTTAATGTGACATTTTTGTGACCTTTGACAAAATTGATTTGAACAAGTTGAAGAAATGCGGTACAGGAATAGTATGTGCAAAAAAATTGCTGCTGGTTCTTTCCTGAACTTGATCTTCGTGTAAGATTCATAAAAGCAAGAAAAAAAAGCAAGAGTTCTGACAAGTAAACAACCAACAATTTAACAACAAACATAACAACACCAAATATCATGTGCTCAGCTTAAAGAGTGCTGATGTGAACTAGCGTGACTTTATATTGAATATAATGACACTGAATACCAAAGGATACTGAATGTAGTATCAGTATTTACTAATGTGTGAAGTATCGGCTGATATCAAGATTTTCAATTAAATTTCAGTCAGAAGGTAAAACAAGAGAGCATCCAGAATGGGATGCATTACCTTATGTATGTAAGCATCTCTTTATCTCAGTATACTGTACAGCAGGCCTTGAAATAAAGGGATTGTAGGCCTAAATATTTCCAAAATGATTCGTGCAACGTGTAACATCTCTCTCTCATTTACAAAAATAAGTGTGACCGATTATCAACTAAGACACCTCTTGCAATCGATCATCAGCAAAATGTTTGAATGAAAAATTGTGGTTTGACTTACTGTTAAGAATTCATAAACACTTGTTTTAACTTTGGATAAAAGTGTCTGCTAAATGACTAAATGTAAATGTTATTTTTCAAAAAACAAAGCTGGTGGTTCTTGATGGTTTATTCTGTTATAGTAACATCATTAATTGAAAATAATTCTTATGGATGCTTATCTCTATAATATGCATTAGATGGCAGCAAAACACGATTGCAGACTTTCAGATGTTCAACAAAAAAAGAAAGTAAAAGTAAAGATGCCATAATCTTTACAATATATAGCCTTTACATTTACATCTATTTTATTTAGAAAACGCTAATAAAACAGACATTTTGAGCTAACAATAAGATAACATCTTCTGTATTTTCTACTTTGTTCATCATAAGATTATTTCTCTTTAAGGGCAATAGTTGCACCCTATTTATGCATCAAAGCAACTATGTATTTTTTTATAAATATTGTCACACAGTAAAATAAATTTTCAGTGTAAGATATATTATACAGTATGTTAATTTTATGCGCATTTTAAATATAATCTTTGCATTATTCATCACATCTACTGATAAGTAAGAAACTAAACAAAAATATTCTGCCACGATTGATTCTCAGCAATAGATAATACAGCTAACCTGAAGACATTTGTTATGCTTTAACTTCAAAATTTGCTCAATGAACTCAATGACAAATGCTCAAAGTTGCTTTGGTGTTCAGAGCAGTTGCTTAACTAAATAAGGAATAAGTCACTTTCAGAAGGGAAGCATTAAAATACACTGATCATGACACTTCTAAACTGATAATGTGTAAAGTTATCCTAACATTTAAAACTGATTCTAAAAAAATTCTTAGTCCCTTAATTGTCAATTTTTTCCGTAAAAGCACAAGGAACGCCCACTTGTGTGCAGGAGAGAGAGAGAATTCCTTCGTGAAGGTCAGGTGTTTGCATGTTTGTTCACTGCATTTGGGGTGATGAATGTTATATAAAGGGTTGATATAACGCTGGACTTGGAGATCGTTTGAAACTGATATATGGAGCCGTCCCAGCGCTAAAAGATGACGGACATGAAGCGCATGCGGTGAGTGAACCTGATGTCTGTGTTTTGTTGCCAACGGGGGCGCACGTGCTTTAGTTCAGCCTACCCCTCACCCCCTCACGCGCCGTATGTTTTCGGAAACACTTGTAAAGCTATCGTATCTATCTTTTATAAATGTGACCAAACTAAATACTCTTCGAAGATACAAAGTATGCAATAATAATCTATAGGTACTCAAGATTAATATGAGATTGACAGAAACCCTGTGTGTTACGCCCGCTTTAACTTTCTAAAGGGCTTTTACTGAGCTATCAACATATTGTAACAACCAGGCAAATGTAAGTCAGAGACCGAACACCACCGGGACAAGTATGAAAGCTTTATTGCGCTAAAACCACAAACACAGTTCAACACGGCACGTTACACCCCTTTAGTAAAGGCTTGCTTCTATCTCTCAGCCACCAACCGATCCCGGAAGACAGGAGACACAGAGCCCAATCTTGCACAGAGTCAGGCAGTAGTCCAGGGTTCAGAGGCACCAGCACAGTAAATGCCGCCGCGCTAACAGTCCTTTAGATCCCGCACGTAATCAGGCAGTAGTCCAGAGTTCAGAGGCACCAGCCCAGGGTATGTAGCAGCGTTAGCACGTTGTCAGGCTATAATCCAGGTTTCAATGGCACCAGCACAGGGTATGCAGCAGCATTAGCACGTTGTCAGCTATAATCCAGGTTTCAATGGCGCCAGCACAGGGTATGCAGCAGCATTAGCACGTTGTCAGCTTTCGCTACGAATCAGGAGCTCTCCTACCCAACAAAGAAGACCCTCACTGACTAGCTCTATTAACTCCCCCCTCTATCTAGCTACCTGTCTTCACCGCCGGAGACACTAGTTATCTCGAGCGGCCGTTCAGCGTGTCACCCACACTCGAGCTCCCGATCTCCCAGCAGCCTCTCCAACAGTCTTTTTATCAGCCTTCTAATTCGCACCACCTGTACACTTCAATTACCTTAGTCCATACTCCTCATTAACTCCAAGACACCTCTCCCGTACTCCCTTACATCACACTACCCCCCCTCAACAGAGAAGACTCGTCCCCGAGTCAAAGGGCAAGTTCATAATCCAACAAGCGGGTAGGTAACTTCTTAGCCCGGGGCATCCTGCCTCCCCCAAATCCATGGTCTGTAACAGATGTCCCACCAATAGTCGACGCCTCTGTCTTCAGCTTAGGACTCGACCCCCGAACAGAAGCACCCGAGGAATCCACCTGCACGCTCAGATAAGGCAGCCCACCGGAACCACCCGCAACCTCTGAAGACCCTGCTCCCTCGTCAGACAGCGGCAAATCAAGATGTGGAATCAGTCCCTCCGCCAGATCGGGAGCCAATGAAGGATCCGTAGACAGCACCGGGCCAGAATTCAGCGCCCCGTCGGGAAGCAACTCCGTGTCTTGAGACATCTCCGGGTCAGGCATCCGCTCAGTATCGGACAACAGCCCCCTCTCTTCATTTCCACCAGTCATTCGACAACCTTCCTCTCTCTGCCACTCCGGTACCCCTGAAAATGAGGAAACATATGGCTTGAGGCGATTAAAATGTACAACCCTCTCTGTGCCCTTTTCTTGAGGCGCTATCCTATAAAGAACCTCCGTTACACGCTCCAGGACGACAAAAGGCCCCACAAAACGTCTCTGTAACTTCGGGCACACCCCCCGTTTACGCGCTGTGTTTTTCACCCACACCAGCTCTCCTTCTGTATACCCCTGATATGAAACTTTCAAATCAAAGTTCTGTTTCTGACGCCCTGAAGCCTTCATTTGGTGAATTTTTACAGCCTCCACTACAGTAGACAAACTCTCCGCCACTTTCACCACATAATCATTCACTGACGTGAAGCGTTCCATTTCACCCACTCCCAGCACAACATCAACTGGCAGAACAATCTCCCTCCCAAACAGAACCTTATATGGTGAGAATCCAGTCGTCGCGTGTGTACTGCTCCTATAAGCCATCATCACATACGGCAACAGCGTGTCCCAATTCTGCTGATTATTCTCTATAAACAGAGAAAGCATGGAAAGCAGAGTACGGTTAAACCGCTCGATCATACCATTTGACTGCGGGTGATATGACGTAGTTCTCGTCTTATGCATCTGCAACAACCTGCATAACTCTAAAAATAATGTGGACTCGAAGTTTCGCCCTTGATCCGAATGGATACTACGGGGGACCCCAAACTTACACACCCACTCCCGCACCAAAACTGTAGCTATTGTCACTGCTTCTTGATTTGGCAGGGCAAACGCTTCAGTCCACTTAGAGAAATAATCCCCGATCACCACAATGTACTTATTCTTTCCACCAGTCAAAGGTAAGGGTCCCAAAATATCAATTGCCACCCGTTCAAAAGGCCGCGAAGCAATTGTAGATTGCAAAGGGGCACGACGATTTGGGCCATCCCCTTTCCGAGAAGCACACTCTGTACACTCCCTACACCACTTCCTCACATCCCCAAACCAGCCAGGCCAATAAAACCGATCTTTCACCTTTGCCTGTAATTTTTGCACACCTAAATGGCCACCAGTAATAGAATTGTGTAGCATCTTAAGCACATCTGCAATCATTCCTTCTGGGAGGACCACCTGAACCTTTGACGCCGCATCTGTATTACTCGGCGGATAACGCACAAGTCGCGCTCGTTCAAAACCAAGTTGCCCCCAAACAGGTAAAAATCCCTTCACCTCCACACAGTTCTGGGCTTCCGCACAACCTTCCTCCCCCTTCAATCGTAACTGTGCTACCACCTGCAAAATCTTATCCTTCTTCTGTGCCATAACCAATTCATCATCGGTCTCTCTCTCTTCAGATGGAGTCACTTCACGCACAGCCCGTACAGAGGCGTTTCCCAGACCCCAGTCTTGATCACTTCCCCACTTAGCATCCAACTGGGGTATCCGTGAAAGCGCATCCGCATTAGCATGTTTCTTCCCCGGCCGGTGCACAATTTTATATTGAAAGTTAGCTAACTGTTCAATCCATCTAGCCAGCTGCCCCTCCAGACCCTGAAAATTATGCAACCACCTCAAAGAACTATGGTCCGTCCGCAACACAAATTCCTTACCCAGCAAATAGTGTTTGAAATATTTGGTGAAGACCACCAAGCTAAGCAGCTCTTTCTTTGTGGTGGCATACTTGCGCTCCTGCTTTGTTAACGCTCGACTTGCATACGACACAACCCGCTCTGCCCCATCTATTTCTTGAGACAGAACGGCCCCAATGCCCACATTACTGGCATCTGTGTCTAAAATGAATGGTCTCCGCGGGTCAGGGTATGCAAGAACCGGAGATGTCACCAAAGCTGCTTTAAGCTGCACAAATGCATGCTGGCATTCCTCATCCCATTTAAATTTTCGCCCCTTTTCTGTAAGACGATGTAATGGACGTGCAATTTCAGCAAATCCTTGGATAAATCGCCGGTAATAAGATGCCAAACCCACAAAACTTCGCACCTCTGATTGATTTCTCGGTATGGGCCATTGCTTTACCGCATCTATTTTTGCCGGGTCAGTTCGTACTCCATCGGCAGTTATAACATGCCCTAAATAACTAACCTGTGTAGAAAACATCACACATTTAGATGGCTTAACCTTCAGATTCGCATGCCGTAATTTACCAAGTACCTCCTCAAGCCGTTGCAGATGTTCCCCAAATGTTCTCCCAAAAACAATAATGTCATCTAAGTAGACCAAACAAGTAGTCCATTGCAAATCCGCCAACACCAAATCCATAAGACGCTGGAAGGTACTAGGTGCATTACATAGTCCAAAGCTCAGAACATTAAACTCAAACAGGCCCTGTCGCGTTGTAAATGCGGTTTTATCCCTATCTTTGGGATCCACCTCGACCTGCCAATACCCACTGGCCAGGTCAAGAGTGGAAAACCAGCAGGCGTGAGCAAGACTGTCCAATGCATCATCTATTCGCGGTAAAGGATACGCATCCTTCCTCGTTACATCATTCAGCCGCCTATAATCTACACAAAATCGTAAGGTCCCATCCTTTTTACGCACCGGAACCACCGGGGCTCCCCACGGACTGCATGAAGGCTGTATGATGCCATTCATCTGCATATCCCTGATATTCTCTGCCACTTCCGTTTGTAAATGCAGAGGGACCCGCCGCGGGGATACCTTAATAGGCTTCGCCTCCCCAGTATCAATCTGATGCGTTATTATTTTGGTCCTCCCTAAATCAGCATTATTTGCACTAAAAACAGACAGGTTTTTACACAACAGCTCCCGTACTGCACGCATCTCACTCTCCCCAAAACCCTTTTCGCGTAAGCCTAACCGATCTAACAGCATATCCACCGTATTCCTAGGACTCCCACAATCCCCACCTCCCTCCTCTACCTCAGCGTCACAGAATAATGTCCCGACTTTCATTCCACGTTTTAAAATACGAGTATCCTCTGTAACATTAATAACACGAACGGGCAAAAGACCCTGTTCCACCTTACACACCACTCTAGCCACCAAAAGGTCACAGTGTGCATTAAGAGAGGTAGATGGCTCCAACATGCCCTGCGACCCATCAACGACCCCCTCTACCGCCCCTGTAATAAGGACCTCACTACGAGGGGGAACAGATGTATCCACATGCACTATAACCTCGCATACCTGTGCATCCCTATCGTTGGCAAAAATAAGAGGTATTTGTTTCCCCATTAATCGGCAGCTCTTCTGCTCGAGGTTAATAACAGCACCGAATTTTAACAAAAAATCTGCACCAAGCAGAATTTCCTGTGGCTCCACATCTGCCACGAGAAACTCTGCTATCACCCCTAATGAGTCAAACTGACACACAGTCTGCCAACGTCCCAAAATCGGCAGTTCTCCCCCACTAACCACCCTGACCACACCATCATGATGCTCAAGTCGAACCCCTCCATCAGTAATGGTCAGCCACCTCTGCTTGGGTATTATTGAAACCTGGGCACCTGTATCAACCAAAAGCTTCACATCGCACCCACCTAGTATGGCAGCCAGATATACCCCCGAAGAGCTCTGGGACGGTGAGGCCAATTGACAAAATTGTTCCCGGATTGGGGCAGGCATTTGGCCTAACGTGCCTGCCCCCTCCCGTTTCCCGATAGATAAGGGCAGTCTCTCCTCAAATGCCGATTACACCCGCATTCCCAACAACCCCCCACTAACGGCTGAGCTGGTCTACTTCCGCTCATCGTAGGTACCAAGAACTCGCCGTTATTCTTCTGCAGGGGTGCATTTCTAACCAGCGATGGAGCAACTTCCAGCCATTGCTGTACCGAGTTTTTCAACGTTTGCACTTCATTCCGCAGTACCTCTACGACCCCGGTCAGCACATCTACTTTAATCTCTACTTCAGGTACATGCAACCCCGGCACTTTTGAATCGGGGTGAACCGTACATTGTTCTAATCCCTGAATGAGCTCGAATTCTACGGCAATATTAATTGCTTCCTCTAACGTAAGGGGTTTAAAACTACGGAGCCGCATGCGTGTTTCTCCATTCCCTACATGTGTAATAAAATGGTCTCTGGCCAGTAAATCCTGTGTATCTTCCCCTACCGCCGGGTATGCTTTAACCCCTAACCTCCGGAGCGCATTACCAAATTCACGCACAGTTTCATTTGGCTGCCGTTTACGCGACGAAAAACTTACTCTATTCCATTCTGCGGTTTCACATGGTTCAAAACATTTGCCCAATGCATCTTTTAATAACACATAACTATGCTTGGCCTCTAAAGGGAGGCCACTATAGATATCTCGAGCACGACCCGCCAATAACAAAGCCATAAATTTAAGCTTCGTCCCATCATTCCAATTATTCACCACAGCAGCCATCTCAAACTGCTCTCGCCAATCAGACCATTCCCGTCCCATGCCAGTGAAAGTCTCTGGCATAAATATAGGGCGTGACACAGCTCTGATTGCTGATGCCGCCGTGGCTTCGGACAAAGGTACGTTCGCCGAAATGGCAACATTCGATGGACCTGCTTGGCCCTCCTGGTGTCCCTCTCTGCCCTCCATTGCCTGTTGTCTAATTGTTACAAGAAAAGTAATCCCACCGCTGCCACCAGTGTAACAACCAGGCAAATGTAAGTCAGAGACCGAACACCACCGGGACAAGTATGAAAGCTTTATTGCGCTAAAACCACAAACACAGTTCAACACGGCACGTTACCCCCCTTTAGTAAAGGCTTGCTTCTATCTCTCAGCCACCAACCGATCCCGGAAGACAGGAGACACAGAGCCCAATCTTGCACAGTGTCAGGCAGTAGTCCAGGGTTCAGAGGCACCAGCACAGTAAATGCCGCCGCGCTAACAGTCCTTTAGATCCCGCACGTAATCAGGCAGTAGTCCAGAGTTCAGAGGCACCAGCCCAGGGTATGTAGCAGCGTTAGCACGTTGTCAGGCTATAATCCAGGTTTCAATGGCACCAGCACAGGGTATGCAGCAGCATTAGCACGTTGTCAGCTATAATCCAGGTTTCAATGGCACCAGCACAGGGTATGCAGCAGCATTAGCACGTTGTCAGCTATAATCCAGGTTTCAATGGCGCCAGCACAGGGTATGCAGCAGCATTAGCACGTTGTCAGCTTTCGCTACGAATCAGGAGCTCTCCTACCCAACAAAGAAGACCCTCACTGACTAGCTCTATTAACTCCCCCCTCTATCTAGCTACCTGTCTTCACCGCCGGAGACACTAGTTATCTCGAGCGGCCGTTCAGCGTGTCACCCACACTCGAGCTCCCGATCTCCCAGCAGCCTCTCCAACAGTCTTTTTATCAGCCTTCTAATTCGCACCACCTGTACACTTCAATTACCTTAGTCCATACTCCTCATTAACTCCAAGACACCTCTCCCGTACTCCCTTACATCACAATATCACAAATGAACACATGCACATTTCAGTCAGAAAAGGTCCACACGGGAATTGATATGAGGAAATGAAATTTTTATTTTATTTATCCAATTCCTAAATTTAAGGATCTAGATTTGAAATTGATGTGTTGACCCTACATGACATTTGAGTCCTACAACTATTCAAGTATCATATAAATACAATTTATACAAAGAGACAGAAGAGTTAACATAAGGGGGGAGACGTGTTTCTCATAAAAGCAGAAATAACATCTGCTTCGAATTAGAGGTTTAGAAAGAGGAACTGTGGCCTACTCTAATAAGACTTTCATTTTCTTCCATCGAAAACAATAAGATTGTGTAGATTCTTCATAATGTAGCTGCACACTTCTGTTATCAGACAATCCTCGTCTAACAATGAAATATTGTTAATGTCCTAGAATATAATTTATTGTCTTTAGTTACGTTTGAAATGTATTATGGATTTATAGACAGTTTAACATTTATAACGTTGAATATCTAAAATAGCAAATACTTGTTATGACACGTAAACAACCAACAAAGTTCCCCTTGTCAGTGATTTTAGGAAGTGAATATTTATTGTGGTTAATTCACAGCTCTATAAGAAGGTGCTCACAGAAATATGCAAAAGACAAATGACAAGATTCTGCTAGTTCCTTCTTGTCGATAACATTTCAACATTCAAGATGCTCCGAAACATCTTTTTTGTCACTTTGATCATGTACACAGGTAAGAAAAAACTGTTCAGATCTCAAATAAATAATTATTTGGCATTTTATGTCACTGATTACCAAATGATATGATGAAAGCCTTCAAGATGACTTTTTTACTTTATTTAATTTTCACAGTCGGATCACATGATGTGGGACTGCAGAATGTGACATGGGATGTAACGCCTGTAAGGCTCTGTTCATCTCAGTTTGACTAAATAATGATATAAATGAAAAGCATTCAAACACTTAAAATGTTGTTTCATCTGTACTTAATGTGTGTTGTCAGAAGGAGGACTTTAGTGTTTGCGATGTCTGTAAATGGATTGTGGAGACAGTGAAAAAAGAAATCACTCCCCAGTCTTCTCAGGTAGGCATCAAACCACCAAACACGTCACTGTCACTTTGCTTGTAAATGTTTAAAAGACGTGTTATTCTGTACACATATATTTTCCCATCCTACAGGCAGAAATAAAGGCACTTTTGCATGCGGTCTGCGGTGCGGTTCCCTTTCCTCCTCCATTTTCATCCCTCTGCAACTTTATAGTTGATAAATATGTGGACATTTTGGCCAGAGAGATTTCCAAGGCTGACCCGCCTACTGTATGTGCTGAATTGAGACTCTGCTAGGTACCACAGCTTCTTTCCCCAGTTCAAAAGTCATATTTTCTGTCTTTCATTGTATGTCAATAAATGCAGAAGTGTTATTTTGAAAGCTTAAACCAAATAATTATGCATATTTTTACTCATAGGTCAAATTCACGCACAAAGAAGTTCTTTTCTGTATCAAACAGAAAGCAAAATAAAATGCATTCATCAACAATCAATTGTCTGTTTTCTTTCAAGTCTAAATCAATGAACCTACATTTGTGGTCAAGAGCCATTATTGCCGTCTATGGCGAAAACGTAACAGATTAATCGCAGTGAGGTATTGTAGGTTAAAAGTTGTTATTTTTCATTTGAATGAGAAAAAGTCACAAAATTGTGGTCCATAATGTTTTTTTCTCTTAAAAGATCACAAAACAAGAGCTTGAATGGATACGATGACCAAGAAAAGTCCCAAATAAACCTGCGACAATCTGAAATCTCACAGACCGCGAGCGCCATCTGTCGTGTTTTATTGGTATTGAATTGAATATGCTTCATTGAAATACCATTACGTATGTTCATTTTAATTTTAATTCAGATACAGTTTATGTGTTCCCATTTGTTAAAACGACAATATAAATAAATGTTTTTTTTTGTGAGAAATGTGCATCTGTCATGCAGATTTCCACTTTTTACCTAATGTGTGACGATGTGCCTAAAACGTTTTTAAAGGACCTCCGAAGAATGGGAAGCGATGCCCTTGAAGCGATTCAGGACAGGTGTTCGGTTTCGTTTGGCGTTAGCTTCACTAAATTCTCCTCAAGAATGCATCAAGTCCGTTTGTAAACTCTCTAAACAGCATAGCCTTACTCTCTAAACTAGGTATTCCATATACATGGCAATGTTTTATAAAGTAAACACACAGCAACAGAATTATAATGCTGTTGATAAAACTATTATTACTCCGCCAAGCAATGTAGTTCCTGAGAGACCGTGTGGCGCAGTAATACTGATGTGATGCGGTCAAAGATGAATGTAGTTGTCTCGAGAAGCCCTGTCTGCAGAGTGCAGATGGAGGCGTGGCTACCTAAGGAGGTGCTACTTGTGTTACTCCGCCCACATGTCTTTTCATTGGTTGGATGTCTCATGTTTCTCCAAGCATCCGCGTGTCCTCCTCTCCAGCAGGTGGCGCTGCTGCACTGTGGTGACAGTTTAAAGCACAAGTAAAGTGTAGACAAAGAAAGGCACCAAACGACAATGGTGAGGCAGCATATTTTACTGTTTTCCTATTTTTAATCGTTTTTAATCTCTGATATACATGTATTTTTCTTGTGGAAATGTATTAACTGAATGTAAATTATTGTATATTCTATAGACTGTTTAATTGCATTGTCGGAAGATTAGCTTAAACTGTTAGCTTATAATCGATGTTGGTCAATAACGACATAAATAATATTCATTATGTTTATATATATATTTCAAATGACTTATTGGCCAAAATGTGACTGCCAGCTAAAACTTCAGTTAATCTCCCTGCAAATATAATCTATATTAAAGTCTTTACGACTTCGCCTTTTGTGGCGGCTTGCTATTAAACCATTTTTACTGCCGTAGGTTCACTACAAATAACATGATTAAACAATATTTTTTGTGGTGAGTCAACTGTAGATTTGTGGTTACTATCGTTTTACTATACTGTACTAAAATGGGGTAATGGCAAAATATAATATTTTTTGGTGGATAATGCAAAATACATTATCAGCTCAATTTATCAATAGCTCACGTGGTAATTTCTTATGAATGTCTTGTGAATTCAGGGAAAGGGTCCGTGTACAGTGGATGACAGACAGCATATTAAAAATCTGTTTCATTAAATCTGTTTCACAGGGTCAAAGTCAGAGTGGAGGTCAGGGGCCCGGAGGGGGAAAGAAAGATGACAAGGTGAGTATCAGAAAAATACACACACTGCTGTTCAGTGGTTCGTAAACAAAAAGAGTTCATCTAGGTCATCACAGTATATCATGGGCTTCTGCTATTAGAAAACGTGTCTAGTTTACTCTATTGAAATATCTGACTGCAAATACAGCATTTATATTTGCTTATTGTTTGTATAATGTTTTGTTTTTTAGGATAAGAAGAAGAAATATGAACCCCCTATTCCCACCAGAGTTGGGAAAAGGAAGAAGAAGGTAAAGGGGCCAGATGCTGCTAGCAAACTCCCGCTGGGTAATATGAATGTCTTTAAACATTTACTAGATTTTTGTGGCTGTCACATGTAGTAATTCCTAAAATGTCCAATGAAACATCATATATCTTTTGTCAGTTACGCCACACACACAATGCCGACTCAAGCTCCTGAAACAGGAGAGAATTAAAGACTATCTGTTGATGGAGGAGGAGTTCATCAGGAATCAGGAGCAGATGAAACCTTTGGAGGAGAAACAAGAGGTGGAGGGAACTAAACAAATAGTTTTTCTAATCAGAAAAGCAAAAATTTGCACCACACAGCTATTTATTAAAAATACATTAAAAGATATCCAGGATCGCTCTAATTTTGCAGAATTTTTCAATATATATTTTAACTCATAATGTTATAATACATGTGTTTAATTATTAAAGTAAATGAGTGGTTCTTGAAACTGAGAGCACTATGTTTTGTTATACAGGAAGAGAGATCTAAAGTAGATGACCTGAGAGGGACGCCCATGTCTGTGGGAACTCTGGAGGAGATTATTGATGACAATCATGCCATTGTGTCGACCTCAGTGGGTTCTGAACATTATGTCAGTATTCTCTCATTTGTGGACAAGGATCTTCTAGAGCCTGGCTGTTCAGTGTTGCTAAACCACAAGGTCAGTTGGGATGGCATTATTCTATATACAAAGTTATGATTAGTTGAGGTGATTAAAATTATAATAGGAGTAATGCAAATATGAGTAAAAATAGTGAAAGATGTTGATGATTTCAGGTTCATGCAGTGATTGGGGTGCTGATGGATGACACCGATCCGCTAGTGACAGTGATGAAAGTAGAAAAAGCCCCACAGGAGACATATGCAGACATCGGAGGACTGGACAACCAAATACAAGAGATCAAGGTACCCCTCACCAAGCAGCCACATATAATCCGTTTTATTTAGTTATTTTGCGTATCATATAGGACTAAATATTTAACATTGAGTGATGAAAGATGAGTCTGGATTTTGTGGAAAGTAACCACTAAAACTATTTAGAGCTGTGCAAATAAAATCTGTGGGGCGTTGTTTAATTATTTTTCTTAAACTGTTTTGACATGACTTTCTTGTACAGGAGTCTGTGGAGCTTCCACTGACACATCCAGAGTATTATGAAGAAATGGGAATAAAGCCCCCAAAAGGGGTGATTCTCTATGGCGCACCTGGGACAGGTCTGTCTTAGGGCTCTCAAAATCACATCCATACCAATTGTTTTTAGCGCACGTTCCATGCTAATGTAACATGTCACTGGTGTGCAGGTAAGACCCTTCTGGCAAAGGCGGTGGCTAACCAGACCTCCGCAACCTTCCTGAGGGTCGTGGGCTCAGAGCTTATTCAGAAGTATCTTGGCGATGGTCCCAAACTGGTGCGAGAACTCTTCAGAGTTGCTGAGGAACACGCACCATCCATCGTCTTCATTGATGAGATCGATGCTATTGGGACAAAGAGGTAGATTTAAACTTTTTAAAGTTTGTGGTTTGTCATTTTACCTTAGAGGAACATAGCAACTTGCTGCATTATTATTGAATTAAATGAATACGCATGCACTGGCGTGTGCATCTGTTATTTTATTCAGGATGAAAATGTGACTCGTGTTGTTGTTTTATAAACATCGATGAGTACAGGTGTTAATGAATTCTAAGCAGAGCTGATCCTTCCTACACGCAAGTTACGCAGGGCTCCTGCACCACCAGGGGGCCCCCTTGAGTACCGAATCAAAAACTCTATAATGTAAACAGGACGTAGATTCAACTTTCTGCCTCTGGAGTGCACTGTTACAAACTTTACAGGAATCATTTGGAAATGGCCTTTTTAATGTAATTACTGTTACATACTCTGACATCATGCAGTGGGCACAGGTGATGACATGCGCAAAATGTGTTCAATTATCTTAACATATGGCCATTGGTTGGCTTCAAAACGAAGATATCAAAACGGCAACAACATGAAGCAAAAGAACTAGAAGGCATGTGGTTTTGTACTATTTCAAAGTCTTTTGCCAGAAGCTTTCACAAAAGGTTTGCATAGGGCCCCCAGACGTCTAGGATCGTCACTGATTATAAGATTCTGTGTGATGAGACTTGTTGCTCTGCAGGTACGAATCTAATTCAGGTGGGGAGCGGGAGATCCAGAGAACCATGTTGGAGCTGCTGAACCAGTTGGATGGATTCGACTCTCGTGGAGACGTCAAAGTCATCATGGCGACTAATAGGATAGAGACCCTCGATCCAGCTCTCATTAGACCAGGTAAATAAAAATGCATCCAAAGGAGCTCATTCATGAAACGCATACCTTGGTACAAAATAAATTTACACCTGCTCCCTACCACGTGTAAATGGTGCACAAAACATTCAAACGTTTATTCTTTTAGACAAACAGATGACACTGTGTTTTGATGCCCTTCCTATGATATTTCATGAGCTCGTTTGTCCCGTCTTTTCGTCTTTTTACACTCTAACTTTGGGTAAAACGGAGAGAATGTCACTGTCCCTTTTTACGCAGCCAATTACAGTAGAGGAGAGACAGGACAAAAAAATACATTTACCAACCATAAAACTTTTACAAAACAACAATGGAGAAGTTAATATTGCTGTTTACCGCATTTTAATATTCCGTAATATCCTTCAGAATAAGATACTGGTAACATGTTACTGCCATGGATATTACAAATGCATCTCCAGAAAAACTCAGTTCCTCTAAAGTGTTCTCAAGCACAAACTGATTGTGTTCAAAAAAGCATCAGGTATTATTTTAGCGTGCTGAAACGCTTTGGCTAATTTATTTATAGACGTATAGCCTATGAGTCTCTTATGCATTTATGCAATATAACGTGTCAAAACTCGGAATGGAGTCTAGAAGATTCCACAGCATTCCTAGATGCATAATTTGCGTCGCTGTAATTCATAGGCGGGGATTATGCTAATCATGAATCACATGCATGCGCGCCTTATTCATGAATAATTGGAATTCATTATTTACTCACATTTAACCATCAAATCTGAAGCATTCGTGAATCTGGAGGAGAGTTTTTGGAAAGGTCTGTTTTACGCGCAATTCACTCTTGTATTTACCAATGTTTCATGAATGAGACTCTGTGTTTATTTCTGGTATGCTTTTCAAAATGAAACTACTTTTTTCTGATAATGTGCTGCACAGTGTTCAATGCAGATTGTCAATTTATTATAATGATTACATTTATTAAAGGTTAAAGTGCATTGATTTGAAAGCATAGAACACATGAGATGAGTAAAGTATGTTGTATTAATCTTTACAGGCAGAATTGATCGTAAGATAGAGTTCCCACTGCCAGACGAAAAGACCAAGCGCAGAATCTTCCAGATCCACACCAGCAGGATGACGGTTGCGGATGACGTGACCTTGGATGACCTCATCCTAGCGAAAGAGGACCTGTCTGGAGCTGACATTAAGGTTGTTTTTTTTTATAGCTGTAATAGATGACGCACCTCAAGAAGTCAAATTACATAGACCGAAACTATGACTGCAGGACTCGTTAAATGTGTTACTCATCTGGCTAATGTTTTCTTTCAGGCTATTTGCACCGAGGCAGGTCTGATGGCTCTGAGGGAACGACGCATGAAAGTCACAAATGAAGACTTTAAGAAGTCCAAAGAGAATGTTCTCTACAAGAAGCAGGAGGGGACTCCAGAAGGCCTCTACCTTTAACCTGTCACTAGTCAAGTTCCTCTCTTCACCATTTGTTTCGTTTATATTAACACTTTCTCCTATTGTGACACACTGTTCATTTGTGCTTGATGGCAATTAAACATTTCTTAAATGCGTCTTGGCTGAACTCACATTTATTCTGCTGATCTGAATAGATCTAACGAAAACATGTCCAGATCACATTTCATTCCCCAAAAATAATAAATATTTTATTTTATAGAGGGATCTGTTTTAGATCAGTTGAGTTTTTGTTCGTAGTGACATCATTCAAAGGAGAATTAAGCACATGTCCCCCCAAAGCATATAGGTGTTTTAAATTTACTAATATTCATGTGTTCTCATTACTGTTATAAAGTAATTCTATATGTGAGGAAATTATAAGTGAGGAATTTATAACGAAAGCTACAATTATATATTATTGTTTACTTTAGATCTTCTTTGAGGTATAGGGGAATTGCTTAATTGTCATTAACAATTTCTTTTTAAACATTTTTCATCTTTTGATTTGTCGAGTGAGCCAAATGTTTTTTTGATGGTTTGACATTTGATTACATCTGTAAACATTACTCAAGCATTTTGACTATTTACATATTTTCATTTTCAGTGTTAAGTAATATCTTGGTTCTTAAAATCAATCTAAAGTTCATTATGGTAAAGAGCACTTCAACACAGCCTTCAGCTCAATGATGTGGTTTATCATTTAGGAAATCACACTTTTTTCGTATTTGAAGTTTTATAATAGTTTCATAGTTGGACATTCAAAACACTTAGGTCTTCAATATCACCAAGTTTGGTCTCCACCTTATATATCAAATATGCCATAGTGTAGCGGCTACTATTACATAATTTAAAAAAGAAAATAAAACAAAGATGCGAGTGCGTAATGTGTTGGATTTGGACACAAATACAAGAGGTGATGAGATGCAACGAATCATGGGAAAACAAACTTGACCGGTTATATTAGCACTGCAAAAGAAAAAAAACACAATCCACAGATGTCTCAATATTCACTTTGGTCTAAATCAAGTCTTTGATGACTTGTGTACAGAAGTTCAGAAGCATACACTGAGAAACTGTGGGCAGACACATTCACAAATGACATAGGACACAAAAATACAGAACTGAAAGAGTGAAACGGACCACGTTGAAAAAAAAAAAAAGAGTTGAAATAACTTGAGGGTGTGAAATCTCGTCTGTGTTAAAGTTCGACACACAAAACACACTTCAGGAATGGGATAAGAAGCGAGTACGTGTGAAAAATCATTCATTTCTATGGCTCACAAACTATTACTCAGATAAATAGAGAAAAGTTGTAAGAAATTCAAACGTCCAGGATTTCTCCTCCACGTCCAGGTGAAAACAAAGAACCAAGCTTTATTTAAACAGAAAACATAACAGCCCTACTTTGAGTGAGATTAGTTATGTGAATGCATGTTTTCAAACATGTAGTGAATTATGTTTTAGTTATCTCAATCTAGAGTAACGCAACACAAACATAAGTAGACTTTTGCGTCGGCTCCATAACAAACAGAACCAGTTTTAAAAAGGGTGCTTAAATTGCTGCAATTTACCTATTAAATATCTTTCTCTCAAAAGCGCATCATCCTTTCTCTTACGTCACTACAAGCATTGCGACAACAAATTAAAAACAAAACGCAAACAAAAAGCAAAGAACGTACTTTGCAAAGACAAATACAATCATGATTGCATTCCTTTATTTTCGACAAACCCAAATAATTTGCTGTTTTTAAGGACAAAAATCAAAAGGAAACCTCGGGTTTGTTTGTTTTTCAGCTGGGGCTGGACGTGTGTGTTGTTGTGTGTTTCTACATGTGAGGGAAAACAAGAGGGGCGTGTTGTAGTGTCAAGTGAACTTCCATGTGACCTGTTCTTCACTCATCTTCGTCCTCCTCCTCTTCCTCCCCGTCAGAAAGAGTTGGACAGGCGGCGAGTTGGCGATAACCGTCCAGCCACTTCTCCACCATCTGAGTGACGAGCGGGTGGTTCCGCCTCCTAGAGCTCTTCTGCATGGCGACCAAAACCCCGCCCTCCGTCACACAACAGTCCATCCACTGCCTCAACATCCGCTCCTGTTGTTCCTCCGTTCCCATCTGACGGACACGAACAAAAGCCCATTAGAGAGATATCGACCAATCACAAAGAGTTGAAAAATAGTGTCTCGTATTGCAATCTAAAAATGAATGACACGCAACACAGACATCCCATAATGCGAAAGAAAATCGAGAGAAATATCTAAATGTCTCTAACCTCTTGTGCTGACAGAAAGTGGATGTGCAACAGCTTTCGCTCGCTGTCGACCAACGGCAGGAAAGTGACCGTGACATCATCATCCGTGTTCAGGTTGGCGCCTGCGCCTCGATTATCGTAGCCATCGTTCTCCATAGCAACCAGGGCAGAAAAATGGCCACGTGTGTAACCGAGGGCGATGGGGCTCTTCCAGCAGAAGCTTTGCTCCCACAGCAGAGGCAGGTATACACCTAGATTCAAGGCGAATAATGTTTAAACTCTCATGTCTGTTATTACAATAAAAATAAAAAGATCTGTGACGGATGTAAAATTTTTGAAAATTCAGCGTTAGAAAATAGATATTTCTTCATTCTGATAATCGCTAATACTCCAAAAAGAAAAGTAAAACAGTCACATCTCTCACAAAAATGTACTTTGGTAACCACGGAGACAAAAAGTTACTATAGTTACCGTGATAAATATAAGTAGGCACCACTGTAATCGAGAAAAGAAACAAAATTATAGAACGTTTCTGAAATCTTCTTAAGCTGTTTTGAGGACATCCCATAATCATTTTTTACCATCCCAAATCCCAAATTTACTATTGTAAACTATATTTAATTGTAGTTATTACTACACTTTGATAATGTATACCACACTATTATGTAATGTGAACTTAATACTGTAACTGTACTATACTCTAATATTTACTAGAGTAAACTGTGGTAAATTGTATAATACTGTAATGATTCATTCACTCTTTTAATGTATTCTGTAGTATTAACGACGGGAAATTGATCAACTGTATACTGTAGTAAGAGTCAAAAACACTTTAGTAACCAGCATTTTAAAAACAGTTTACTATAGTATATACCAAAGTATACTATAGTATTTTTGTGGGATGTAACTGTGATGAAGGGTTTTTAGTGGGAGCTGGGGTTACCATGGGACACTTTGTAAGGGTGCACACCCACATTAAGTCATTCTAATAACGAATGTCATTCTAAATGTCATGACAACCAAACAAGCTGTTTTTGCTAAATAAACTGTGATATATGCAGACAAGAGCAGCTCACCCTGGAATCGAGTGTATCCCAGAGTCTCTCCTCTGAAGCTCTTGTAATATTTCACACCGTACACTATGATGGGTCTGCGCAGGATGTGTGCCAACACAAACACGTGCGTCTGCTCCAAACTCGCACCAGGCTGCAGCCAGAAGAGATAAAGAAAACATACAAATGTTAATTTGACCAAACTGCTACATTTTAGGATTATTACATTCCACGACCAGAACATTTTATTGTTAGGTACATGTAAATTACAATTTGCAATCTAGTTATCTCGAAAATATGCACTAGTGCTTTATTGAGGAATTGAGGGACGACTGGAAAAACTCTAGTACGCAACAGTGTATAAATGATTATAATATACTTGAAATATTTTATTGTAAATAGTTTATCAATGTGGGTCATTCTCTTTTGAAAATTCTTGTGACCTCATAATCTTCAGTTCAAATCTGAAAATGCACTTCCTTCCTGTAATGAATATCCATCTTAGATGAAGTATGTTAGACGGCTTGGGCGGAGCATCCATTAACTCCTCCCCTTCTACGGTCAGTCTGCTGCCAGTTCCATTTCAAAATGCAATGGCTGATTTTTTTTACAAAAGCCATGCTCACTATTTTTCCCCATTCAAAATTCAATTTACCTCTGAAATGCGGCAAAATACGGAAGTAAAAACAACTTCTGGTTCACGTGGACTTTTTCCGCTTTAGAATAACAAGAACCAACAAATCTTTCACATTAACACCAGGAACGGTCCATTTTGATTCATGTACACTATAAAATTAACCGTATGAAGATAAAAAACCTCATCCTATTTGGGTGGGATGTGTGTGTGTAAGAGAGAGGGACTTTCAGTATGAGTGCATCTGTGACTATATTATTAGTATTAAAAACGCTATAAAATGGTTATCACGATGTTGAGGACACAAATGTCCTATTAAATGCAAAATCCTTAAATGGCATTTTCCGTTATAATTTGTAGTCTCTGACACATGTATGCGCGTCCGCCCTCTTGAAACAGTCAACATTTCACATAATTATCACTCACAATAAAAATCGATCTTTCTTTTTTATGCAGCTACACACTTGGTGCAGCCTCTGGATAAGGCTCTCAAAAGATTAATCTCATCCAGAATAAAAGTTGGGTTTTGTGCATATTACTTTCCAGTAGCTCAGTGGTAAGAGCATTGTGTTAACAACACAAAGTTGTTGGTTCAATCCAAAATGTATACGATAATGCAATGTAAGTCACTTTGGATAAAAGCGTCTGCCAAATGCAAAAATGTCAATAGTAATTTTGTTTTCATAAAAACATACGCATATATGAATAAAATATATAATATAAAATATAAACATTAATAAACACTTATATATTTATTATTATTAAATATAAATCAATAAGTGTAAATATTTGTATGTAAATGTGTTTATAAAAACAGCATGAATATGCACAGTACACAGAGACATATTATGTTTGTTTGCTGCCCTACTCTGGATGCAAATGCCACCAAGATTTCTATTCCCATTTTTTCACGAGTAAGAGAGTGTGTTTTTATATGTATTTACTCAATATTAGAGGCTTCTAAACTATGGTAACTTTTTAGGGTTTGCTAACGCTTTTATCTCGTATCGTATTAGTTTGTAATAACGTGATATTCATACATGCAAATAACTGCAGTTGCCAAGGAACCGTCAACCAGAGCCATTGAGAGAGTTCTGCTAAGGGAAGTACAAAATGCTGGTCCTTCATGTTATTCATGGTCCTTTTTAGATAGTTCAAGGATTTTTTTTTCTCTTTAAATGCTTTATCTCTTTCATTTTTTATTCATTAAATGGCTTTCGTCTTTAAATGGGTTAGAAGTTTACCTCAGTTGGTCTGCTTATTTGCAGCTCCATGCGTTACTAGTAACTTCCAGGAACTATTGAGAGCCTTTATGAGGCTCCACTTCGTTCCATTGCAGTCAATGAAGTTGACGCAACTCTCTCTTTCAATGGCTCTGCCGTCAACTAGCCTTCCATTGTTCGCAGACTGGTTTTGACACTTCCAATATGGAGGATAATTTGCCTATAGTAACTAATGATGTGAGGCTATGCATGTATGCATATGAGGATCTATGTATGACTATAGCAACCACAACATTGCTAGAAAACAAAAATAATGTCATCTATGGGTGCTATGTAGCGATGCCGGCAGTAGATCAGAACTGTATGCTTTCGAACTGGTTGTATACCTGACTTGCTAAAGACAGTATGAAAGCCCAGTCCTCCTGCCACTGTTCCTCTCTTAGGGAGAAATGTAAGCCGAAGCTCTGGGAATACCAGGATTCCCACTCTTTCCAGCGTGTGTAGAACCTATAGAAAAGACAAACACACCAGTTATATCTCTGATACGATCCATAGATATAATTACTCACATTTGAATGAATCATAAAACAATTTAAGTTTAGTTAAGATGTTTTAGGATTAGTCATCTACTCTAGGCTGCTGGATCAATCGAATACCTGACAGATTAAAAGACTTTAACGCCAGGAAATTGTTGACTCTTCCATTTTCTGTCTTACCAGTGAGAACAGTCGTGTAAACTATCGTTGAGGCTTTTTCTCAGGACCGAGTCTTTGTCATAAATTCCCCACGTGGCCTGTAAAACAGAGTCCAGAAGACAATCTCCTGCGGTTCTGTTCCACAGAGCGTATAGGCGGCTATCCAGACGTGTGCCCAGCTCCAAAGACCAGTTTATGATGGGAGACTCCTCTTCCAGCTCTGTGGAGGACAACAACAGTTTGTCAAAGCTGCTCTTTGAACTTTAAGTGATGTGTTTAAATTATGTGATCAACTGGTGAAAAATAGACTGAGGGTCTGTTCTGATCCGATCATGCACAGAAGGTAAAACATCAGTGAATGCAAATAGTAAAGTAATTTGGCATTAAAAAAAATAAAAATAACAGACTTTGTAAACATTTTTTCGAAACATTTCCCATATTTTTGGTAACTAGTATGTTAAAAGAGCAATGTGGAGATTTTAGCGGCATCTAGTGGTGAGGAGAGCGAATTGCAACCAAAGGCTCACTCCACTCCTCCCTCTTCCTTTCGAAACACTACGGTAAGATGTCGTCATGTTTACACTTCTTTGCCGAAGGAGAAAACATATTTACGAAACGCACTCTGCGAACAGTTTGTCTTGTGAGCTACCATAGAAACAACATGGCAAATTCCATGCAAGGGGACCCGCCGTGTATGAAGATAGAAATAGCTCATTCTAAGGTAATAAAAGCATAATGCTTCATTATGTAAGGTCTTTTTACACCTCTGAAAACACAGTTCAAATAAAATATACACACTGGACCTTTAAATGTTTGTGATCCTGCTTCCCTGAGTTCAAGAGCACACATACTAATAAATAAACAAAGACTGAATGAAAAACAGTATGTCACTTTGGATAAAAGAGTTTGCCAAATGCATAAACGTAAATGCAACTTGCAGAAACACACTGCTTCCTGTGTGTTGTGGTTACCTTTTTGCACATCTCGGTCCAGGACCTCATCAAACAATTTTTCTTGAACGTTTGGGGAAAGGTCTTCAATATCTTAAGAGGAAAGAAGACAACCCATTTACAAACCTTTTGTTGAGGACAAATAATGTTCATTTTCACATGCTCCTTTGAAACAGGAATGTATGGAATGAACATCACAGATAACTCTAATGTTGTGTTCCCACCGAACGTGGATGAAGCGTTAAGCGCGAGTGATTTACATGTTAAGTCAATGCAATGCAACTCAATTCTTCGTGTGACCCACGTGACACTTATGAACCTGTGGCAGCAGATACTTTTTTTAAACAAGAGTAAAAGAGAACCTGCTGGTAGTGTGAAGGTGACGAGGTCAGTGAAGAAGTAACAGGGAAATTCTCCTTTACGTCTGTGAAGAGCTGCGGCCACCTCCCTGCGAATCTGTTCTGTTAATTCTGGACACACCAGCGCCGGTATACACTTAGCTGTCTGCTGAGATACCTAAAGAGTGAAGAAAACAAATTCACATTAAACACAAGACTGGGGATCTGTAGCAAACTTGATGCATCAACTGAATAAATATCTGATACATGATAATATTGTAATTCTTTATGTCTAGTGTATTGTGATCACTTTAATCTTTCATCTACATTGAACTTTATTGTTAGAAACATTGTATATTTTTTGTTCTGTTGAACACAAAATGAGATTCTTTTAAGAATTTGAGAAAACAAACAGTTCTGGGGCACCTTAAACTACCATTTCAATTTTCCTACTATGGCAGTCAATTATGTTCCTGAACTGAAAGTTTCTAACATTCTTCCGAATATCTTTCAGTGTGTTCATCAGAACAAAGTAATTTATACAGGTATGAAATGACATGAGGGCGAGTAAATGATGACCGAATTTTCATTTTTGGGTGAACTATAACACTAAACTCCCGTTGTGAGACCGGTTCACGTCTGACATGAAAAACTCTGACCTCGGTGAGAAGTACTGCCAGCATGTCCTGTCTTTGGAAGCGGATGGCGAGGTGCACCAGCGTGAAACCAGTGTCAAATGCAGATGGGCGGTTCAGAATCCGCACCTCGTCTGCGGTCAGCTGACGTGCAATGTCACCACCTGATGACTTATACGCCTCCACGGCGGACAGATCCCCCTCCACCACACCTAATAATGGAGGTGGAAAACATTTCAGTGGACCGATGAATACAAACACACATCAACAAACAACACGCTTTTGTCGATACTGCAGTATGCATTTCAGATTTCATGTATGAATATACAAATATAACATGAATTCTCAAAAGACACATGCAAGAGAGTAGAAAGCTAATAGAAAACTGATACTGGGGTGAGCCCACGAGAGCAAATTTGTCGCTTTGCATGTGGCATCAAACCTAACACATGCAAATCCTTTTTGACTGATAGAGATAAAAATAAGATTTGATATCAAACAATATAAAAAGAATCTCAGAAAACGTCATGTCACCAAAGATTTTGTGCGGTGCAAGTCGTTAGACAATACATATTATATTCAAATTTGCATAAAATATATATAATAAAAACAGCAAATATACAGTTGAAAAAAAAGAAAAATGTCCAGGTTCTCAAACTTCTTATCCTAACTTTTTTTTCAATTTTTACACACCCTCATTTTAAACCTGTAAGACTTTAATTCTTCTGCAGAACACAACAGAAGATATTTTGAAGAATGTTGATACCCAAACATCAATGGGCCCCATTGACTTCCACTGAATTGTCACAAAACCACAGAGACATTTCTCAAAATATCTTCTTTTGTTTTCCACGGAGGAAAGAGTCATATAAAGGTTTTTGATTTTGCCGTGAACCACCATGTCTGCTCAAATAATGTGATTTGTTTCTCACCAGCGCACGCGTTAAGAAACAGCCAATCGCTTCTGCGCATCCGGTTCCTGATCTGTTTAAGCTTTTTAAAGTCTGCCTCCTGATCATTATCGCTGCCCATCGCTCCACACGCCAGCTCGATCTTCACCTCTGCCTGCCCTTTACACGAAGGAGGAGAGAGTTTTCTCTGCCTGCCCCGCAGTCCCCCGCTCATCCCCCCACCCCCTGTTGTCCTTACATTCTCTCGCTCCTGCTCGTTTACGAAGGACTGGGATGTAGCGCTCTCCGCCTCCGAGTCGTGCAGGGGCGTCTCAGGCGTACTGTTGGGCTTAGGGTGGTCGCAAACCACACACCGGAGACTCTTTGGCCAGTTGTCGTAGGTGCAGGCCGAGCACTCCCAACGCTGAGGGTGCATGTTCAACCGGTTGCGGTCGTTGTACTCCTCGCATGGGTCAGAGATCACAGGGGAAGGTCTGGAGCACGAGGTCTGGGGGGCCTCTGATGGGCTGAGGGGCCGCTGCTGCGACCCCTGCTGCCTGTGACAGAGGCATTGCGTGCAGCGGATGGCCCGGGGCCAGTTCAGGTAGGTGCACATGTGGCAGGACCATTTGCTGCTGGTTTCAGGCAGCTCGTCAGCGATCCGTACGCGAGGTCGAGCGCTGGAGTCTGGGCAGATGAGCAGGGTGGAGCCGCCCTGGGTGGTGCAAAGCTGCGGGTCCAGGCTGGAGCTGCTCTTGAAGGGTTCTTCTGTGATGATGGGTGCGTTGTGTCTTTGGGCACGACACATGGTGCATTTGATGGCGGACGCCCAGTTCTCGTAGGTGCAGTACTCACAGCTCCACTTCACGCCAAAATCTGTCATCCTCGCACACGCCGGTCACCGCAGCTGATCTCCCCCCTCCCTCCCACCCACCTGTTCTCCGTTCTTCACCGGTTATCACCTGCGCAGGAACGCAGCACCTCCAGTTTCTCCTGCAAGAACGACAGACACGTGATGTTTAGTTTTTACTTATTTTCATTTTTCATCTATTCAGTATCCTTCCATTCAAAATAATTCAATTCCACAGTTTCTTTTGCACAATTACAATCTGAGTGCTGAACTGAGAAATGCATATTTTGAAATATGTCTTCAAAGTTTCGCTTCAAAACATGGCATGAAATACACAAGCTGAACGGATGATCTGTTTTATTTCAGCATGATTTGAAATCTTGTGTGCTTTAATGGAAGTAAAGCAACCTTTTGTACATAGATGCTTACGTGGCCAATGTATAATAAAATATGTTTCCATCCATCCCCTCTAATTTACCTCATACTTTTGTTTGTTTAAAAATTAACCAAATCTTTATTAGGACCACAAAAATATTTAAGTTTTTCTCTGTAGTACCATGCAATATGGTAATGATCATTTAGTCCTTGTCATATAAAGTTTGACAAACTACTGTCAGACACTATTGATGTACCACAAAACCACCAAAATACATTTTGTAAGGTTCGTAACTATTACAAACTATTTCCAAACAGATAAAACACGGAAATTAGAGAACCAATAAAAATTGTAGTACTGTAATAGTTTAAGCAGTAGATATGAAGCAAGTGATGATGTGTGAAATGCTTTGATCTTCAGCTGGTACGAGCATGTCCATGTGAATATGTACATTCTCTGCATTTCTCTGCGTGTTATAAAGTAACAGTCTCTCCATTCTGTTTTTTTTCATTCACACATGTTTGCCTCAATGTGAATGGCCTTAATCTTTGCATTTGCTGGTCTAATAAAAAGGGACAATACATCAATTCTAAAAGGCTTTCGGACCGGAAAATGGTTCCTGACTCTGGATTATTCCTGATAACAATCTAAACAGGCAGCGATGAATCCAGATCACTGGGGTAAACGGTCACATCCTTTGACCCACATTGGTCATGAACTAGATCTTGGTTATTAAGATTCGTTAACAAAATGCTGGCCTACATTTCCCCTAGAAAAATTAACAGTGCACATGCAACTTATTTCCACTATATAGGAAGAGCCATGTAAATAGCGTGGCATTTGTATGTGGTAATCGTTTGATACCATTGCATTTGTTTAAGTGTCATGGTTTCCCCATAGTAATGGGTTATCAGAGTACCTTTTGACAGAGCCGGTCAGGTGGGTGGAATCCAGTACACAGGCTGTACTTTAAAATACACTGAGCTTTTAGACAATTGCTGCCACAAATCGAGGATTAAGTTAAAAAAAAGCCCTTTACACTGTCAGGGAACTTCTATGTAACAGTGAAATGATTTTTTTTCCATAACGGGCGGAAGTTTTCCTTTGAACCCTCGAGCGGAATGTGATCATATCCGCGGCTACAATGTATCAAGTTCAGATGCAATAAACACGAATTTCCCGAAACTCATCGCTGATACGCTGTAAACACTCTCGGCTCCTTTCGGAATTCCACACCAAGGTGTCGATTTTACCCGAAGTAAAACAACACCATAAAAGCGCTCGAGTGTTTGTGTCTCTACTGTAAATAAACATAAGGCCACTTCAACGCACACACAATGACATTTTCCCTGCAATATCAGATCTTGAATAAAAACAAATGTGAAAATGACGGAAAATAACAAAGAATCATTTGAGCGCGCGCATCTATTGAATGTTCACCTATTTGACGCACAACATTGGGAAACTAAAACAAAATCCAGGGTGCATTAAACTGCCCTGTTGCATATCCCGTGTTAGTGATTTTCCCTAAACATATACATATCAAGGCCCTTACCTGCCGTTGTAGTCCACACTTCAGTTTGCAAACACTACCGTTCCCGAGTTTGCCCTTCTGCAAGCGGATCTCTTCCGAAGGTCTGTCCTGGCGAAACCCAATCCTATCGGGTCCAAATCCAGCTCAGCACCGACAATTTACCGCGACAGCAGAGCAATTCTGCGGCGGAACACCCATGTTATTTCGCCTCCCTTCCTCTAAAACCCTCAGCGCCACCGCGATCTTCGCATCAACGCGGTATTTTAGAGGGTTTTAGACACCGGAATTCCCATTTCTGTTACCGATTTGGCTAGCTCTAATGGCGGCGGTACGGGAGCTGGGGGTAAACCAAAATAAACCTACTCCGGAGATACTGGTAGGAGGGATATCACCTGGATCAGCGGCAACATGTGATTGGCTCACAGTCCGTAAACATCGCGGAAACCAATGGGGGTGCCTTTCTTTCGTTAAAGGGCTCCGCGGAGTACTTCCTTCATAAGCACCAACAATCAGGAAACTGTGGCCCGCTGGTCCGCCATCTTGGCTCCGCGAATAGCCGCGCGGCTATATCATCTATCGCGCTGGAACGGAGCCAAAATGGCGTGTGTTTCGTGTGTTTGGATCCGCTGCTACGGCCGAGGGGATGATGTCATTGTTACAGAAAGATCTACCGCAGCATCATCTGCAGTGACATAAGTGCATTTTTTAATGAAAAATATCATTGAAGATTTGACAACCGAAGCTCGTGCCCTTTAGACTGCAGCTTTTTGTGTCAACCCGAAAATGAAGGGCGAGGAGCTTTTTTGTAATTCATTCATCGGACGATATTAATTGAACATTATTGTGATTTACAAGTTCAAATAAATTTGTTTTATGAAGCAAAATTATTATAACATTGCCTGATTTTTCGAAATAAAACATAATAGAATTTATATATATAAATAAATTAAAACATGAAAAATCGAAAGCCTAGAGGTTGTAGGTCGCAGCCAGGGGGTCAGCTGATAACAAAATCGATTATAATTTGTCTAGCATCGCCATCCAGTGGTCGTTATCTTTTCCGATGGAGCGTTTTATTTTTTTGCAGGAGGAACTAAGACGTCAAAGCCATCTTATAATATCCGTATTGTACAAAGGTGTACGTAAGATACGTAAGATGTATATTAAAGTCTTTAGAATCTCAAGTAATCACTTGTTTGATAAAACCGGTGCCATGTTCAATGTTACGGTGAGTTTTGTAACAACATTACACCAATCATGAACCACCTCGGAGCACAACTTACTAAATATTAACTTTGTAAAGTCACTAAACTTCTGCATGATGTGTTTATATCAAACGTTAGTAAAGTAAACGGATAACATCTGGAGTTGATGAGTGACGGCATTATTCTTAGTGTTATTTTTAACTTTTAAGTGGATTTATTTGGCGATTTCCATTGAAAGACGAGTGGTTTGACAAAGCCAGCGCGTGCCTGTAACAGCTAGCATTGTTTGTCTATAACATAAATATGCAAATAAGATTGACTTAAAAAACGATAAAATATGAAGAACATCACCAGGATTACGTTACCTGATTGCTTGAAACGGTGTGTCAGGTACATTCTTCTCATACTTTCTCATATATTATTTTTCATACCATACATTGTGTACTTAAACGTGTATATATTTTGCTTTTGAGTTATACTGCACTCCACGGACACCACTCTCTCAGATGTGGTGTATCTGCTTCCACACTTCTGTGTCCTCTCCTCTTATTTGTAGCCCCGCCCCCAGGGACCCCACAGTGGAAGCACCACCCCTTTCTGGCCAATCACAGCACAACACGGCCACTCCATCACTTCACAGTTTCCAAGGTAACTGGGCTGCTCTTCTGAAAGGAGCTACATCATCAGCATCCGTCCAGCGAGAGCTGCAGTACAGCAGGCACCTCCCTCACACACCGCACTATAAGGAAAATGGAGTAGTGTTATGGTAAGTACCCGGCTCTTGTCTCTTGCTGTTGTGAGCTGCTGCTGCTGGATGCTTTTTTTTAGAAAAGCCAGGTTAGAATTAAAATAGCTCTTGTATTATCAGAAGGTTTTACTCGAGCGGATTTATGGCATTATGGAAGATTGGTATGCATGTTGCTTTGTTGAAATGGCCTGCATGGGATGGACCAGCTGCATACACAAATAGTATCAATAAGGGTGGTTGAATGTTTACATATGAGCCTTATAAAGCCCGGGGAGGGGATGATTTATTTTGCAGTATTGCTATTTCTGTCTACAAGGGCAGCAATGTGTATGTGTCTGTGTGAGTGTGTGTGTTCTTCAACCACCTCACACGGAAGTGTGGCCTGCTGTTGTCTTTCAACACCCCTACATTTGTGTTTGTATTAAGCACGTTTGTGGGGCTTGTCCCATTTGTCCTCTGAGCTGCAGGATGGGGGACGTGGGATTTGCGGGTTTATGAGCGGTTCTCGGTGTATGTGGTCCAGCGGACTGACACGCCTGTGTCGTTGCTTGGTCATGGTTCTTTAGACGCTGCCTCATCATCACCTTGGGCCCAAGCATACACGCTGCCCTGCTTAGTTTGAATGATGTCGTAGGACAGATGCTCAGAAATACTGAGGAGGAAGTGAGCATGTGTCCCAAGGTGTGGTGCTGGTGATGCACTGCAGACTTGATATCAGAATTCATTGGCCGGGTGAGTTGGCTGATGAATGAAGAAATAAAGGGCAGAGAGAGTGAGCATGCTGTATCGAGTAGTTATCATATAACGGTACGCACAATTAACAGTGGGGTACAAAAGTCTGACAACACTAGTGAAAACATCACTTTACGAAAATTCACGAAAATTAAAAGTTCGCGTTTAGAATATTCACATTTCTGAATCTCCCTTTATACTTGAACTCTACAAGCCTGTGGAGTTCATCCATTGATCATCCATTATTTTTAAAAGAACATGTTGTGTCTCAAGTTTCAATTCAGGCATGGTTATCTGATATTTTTGTAGAAGCTAATGTGACCAAAAAAGAATACTGAGTTCTACCTATTTCTGGTTCATTCGATTGATTTGATGTATGTTTTCTTTTAAAATGTAAAAAAAATTCTTGGATAAAATTTGTTTTTGAATCCAAGATTTTCATTGCGGTTTAGACTTTTGGACTTTATAATTATAATTACATCAAGGGTCCTTTTGTTACCTTTAGTTAGTCTTTGTTAATGTAAGTTAATATAAATACAGTTGTTCGTTTATTATGTTCATTGAGCATAAACTAATGTCAACAGATTTATCACTTGAAAATAAAAATGTATTCGTAAACACTGAAGCTTAAGATGAATAAATGATACAATTGTATTGTTTCTTGTTAGTTTGTTAAAGGGATAATTCAGCCAAAAGAACATTCCGGCATCATTAATTCGTCCTCATGTCGTTCAAAACTTGTATGATATTTTGAGAAATGACTCTGTGGTTTTGTATCCATACAGTGAAAGTCAATAGGGGCCAAAATTGTTTGGCTACTAGTGTCTCTTTTAAATATCTGGTGTTCCACAAAAGACAGTCAGATTTAAAGTGATATGAGGCCGACTAAATGATGAATGAATTGTTATTTTTGGATGAACCTTTAGCTAACGTAACTAATGTTAACAAATGGAACCGTATTGTAAACTGGTCGCACATATTGAATGTCGAATGATCATCATAATTGGCGATCTCCACTGGACCAGGTAATATGGACCACTTTACACATCCATCATAGCATCTATTACCCAACAGTGTGTTGCACTTCAACACAGAGTTGCTGCATTTTACTGCATGCTTGCTTATATACTAAGTTTTTCTAAATATATAGGTGTGTAATTCTACCCAACAGCCTTAGACGCGCTATTGCAGTTGTGCTCGCACAGCCTCTATGCCACTGGGTTTTGAAAGCGAATCATGTGTTGTCTGCCCCTCCCTCTCCCACGAGATGGTGGTTTTATTATGGTGATGAGGGTTTGTGTTTAAGATGCTGGTCTGTGTGAAAAGCAGGGGTTTGGGTGGAGAACAGGCCCCTCTTTTCAACAAGAACTGACCTCTCTTTAAAACAAAGGCGGAATATGCTGTGTAGCCGTCTGCTTTTGTCACGTCATTTGCTTGGCAAGTGCTCTTTAAGCTTGTTGTGACGGGGCCTATGTGATCCGGATCGCTTGCTGTCGCAGTGTTAGGGTGAGATTTGAATTTTGGAGAGCTGAGGGCACAGACCAGGGCCTTTAGTAACACGCTGAAATGTTGTCTAGTTAAGCAGGTCTGTACTAGTACCCAACAACTAGAACAAGCAATAAAACAAGCAATTACAAAGCCGAACTCAAACACAATTTACGCCTGACACAAACCACAGTTTGTTTGATGCTGTTGTCCTTTCCTTCTCTAGCTCCGTTATGGGGATATCACGTCTCATTTCATCTTCCATTTGATCTCGGAGTGCAGTCGGCCCGTCTCTCTATGGTTTCCGTTTCCTTCCGTCATCATTCAAACATTATGAGGGCAGCTGTCATCTAACATTAAGACCAAGGGAGTGGCAACCCCCTTTGATTAAATATATTTCATAAACAGCAGCTGGATGCTTTTGTGAAAATATAACACATTTTTATTCTTGACAGGCTTCCCATTAGAAATGTACACGAGATCTGTGGAGGTTAGCATGAGCTCACAGGTTGATTTTGATAAAATGGCTTAAAATTATGTTTTTCCATCGTGGGGTTCAGAAGGGTCATGTTGCCATGTTAGCAGTAGTAATGAACTTGCAGAATAAACGACCCGGACCTTTGACACCATTGATGTCCGAAGGTTAAGGGTTAACAGCATATTGATCAGACGCGGTGAAAAAATGTTTGGTAGAGATGATGGACCGTTCCAAAAACATTATTGTATTATTAGGACCATATCTGGCATCATGCTTTGACAAAACACACTTTAATCAAGAGCACATTTCACTTATAAGAAACGTGTGTTATTTCACTAACGCAATCAGACAACATTAGTTATGTGGCTTTGTGGTTAAAGTCCCAGTGAAATAAAAATGACAATTCAAAAATTGTCATGAAATATTGCAGCGCTTATAGTAAATAACATAATAATCTGGATAATTGTCTTTTTAAAATTCATGTACCCTCATAATCTTCTGAATCTGAAAATGCACTTCCGCGGAGCATCCCTTAACTCCTCCCCTTCAATCGTCTGTCTGCTGCCAGTTTCATTTCAAAATGCAACAGCTGTTTTTACACATCCAATCAACTTGCAGTGAAAAACGCAAGCCACGCCTATTCATTTTCTCCTTTCTTACTTTTCACTCGGAAATGTGTCATCCGCAACTTCCAGTTCACGGGGACTTTAAAGATCTGAGTTTGTAACTATAAAGTAAAATGAACAAATCGTAGTAAAGGTAAGTTCATTTATGTTTTTAGATGATGCTCTTTTGATTATTATTTAACATTTTTCATATAACAGGATAAATATAAAACGTTCATGTATTCTCTGTACGTATTCTATGTAATGTTTAAAAATATCTGCACATTTTGGAGTTAGTATTCATAATCTGGAATATTTAATTATGTCGGATTATGAGGACCGTTGTTTTTTGGTATTTGATTGTTAGAGTTGTGTGTACAGTTCTCTTAATTTTTTTGTTTCCTTATGGTGGTTTTGAAGTGTAAATCTTGTTTTTGAATGTTGTGCGAGTCTAGAGATCCAGTAGTTTTTACACTTTAGCTCACTGTTGTGTATACTAATGTTATCTGCTTTGAAGAACATTGTGCGCACATACAGAATTACATGTTAAAAATGAGAGAAAGTTTGAGCAGGGTTGACATTTGAATGTAATAATGAAGAAAAACATTATTCACGTGTCGTCTCTCTATATGACCCCCTGATTTATGAATTAAAAGCTGACCGAGACACATGGGATATTTGTTTTCATAAATCATTTGAAAATAATTTGTATGATTCATAATGTGAGAAACAGGAAATAAAAGGACAGCAATTTCAGTGTCTGTTGAATACGTAATGTCATCTATTACAATAATATAATTATTGTTTTTCTCTACTGTGTGGTTAAGAAACAAATATGTTATTGTTATTATTTTCTTTTGGATTCTTTAATGTAAAGTGTGATTAGCCCAATGAATTTCACAACACACACTCCTCCATCCGATCTCCAAAATGGCGAGGTCATTGCATCCGCATAATAAATTATTGAAGTTGATCCGACCCTTCACAGATGTGGCTGCTGTTCTGTGATTTGACCTGACGTCATGAGCTCATTGTTTCATTGATCATAAATTGATGTGCAATTGTCTGTCCATGCAGATGTTTAACATGTGTGCGTTCTAGAAAATAAAGGTGCTTTAAAAGGTCGTTCGAAGCGATGACATATAAGAACCATTTTTGGTTCCACATAGAACCAATCAGTTAAATGTCCTTTAAAGAACCATCTCTTTCTTACTTATTTATAATCTAAAGAACCTTTATGGAACCAGAAGGTTCTTCTATGGCATCAAAGAACTTTTGAGTGTGCATTTTGATGATTTACTGCACAGGAGTTTGTAAATTAAGGAAGCTTATGACAACAACATAGAAATAACATAAAGTCATGTTAAAGTAGAGTCCATTGATGAGGGTTTTAATGGCATTATAAACTGTTCTGTGTTCAGACGACTGTTAAGGCTTTTGTTTTGAAGCTTGGCATACATTCTCCCATAATGAGAATGAAGGGTATTGAGTTCAGATTTGGCATCATTTACTTTCCTCATGCATTCTCGTGGACAGTTTTACCTGACTAAACAATTTGATTCACAATTTACATCTGGTGCTAATAATAAAAGCATGTATCAAAGGAGGGTTTTATGGAGAACACATTGGCAACCACACAACAATACTAGGAATCGCAAAGCATCTCTAGAAATGCGGTGGGTGGTGCAAACACCTCTTACTTCTTAAGAAAATGTCTTATTAATATTAACCTTTCTTAAGTTACTTAAACGCTCCTGGTTGATATATTTCGAGGAGCTCTACTGCTTCTCATTTTAGATGGTACTTAAGTGAGCCTAAGTGGTTAAATGGTATAACTGGATTTTCTAATGCATAATAAAGCTTCTTTATGATCTTTTTTTCTGCAGCTGTAACACGGCTATTAAGATGCATTTTTTATAGCCATGACAAAGTATTACTTAGCTCAGTAAATCTATTAGAAAAAAGTTAATTTTGTTTTCACAACTCTTGAACAATCCCAGTGTGAAACAGACACTGGCGTCATATGCACATTTATTTAAAAAAATGTCCTGTTTTCCATTTGTCTCGAAATGTGTAAAGGACATTTGAGAAGGTGGTTCAAACATCAGGATATCTGCTTGTGGATATGATAAATAAGTCAGTGCATTTGGGCCAGAGCCCCAGAGAAAAGAACTACCAGCTGAGAGTTGTTACAGGACTGATGTCTGGATGCAGCCTTTACTTAGGACTACACTGTACACTCAAGTTAACTTGGTCTCTCTCTCTCTCTCTCTCTCTCTCTCTCTCTCTCTCTCTCTCTCTCTCTCTCTCTCTCTCTCTCTCTCTCTCTCTCTCTCTCTCTCTCTCTCTCTCTCTCTCTCTCTCTCTCTCTCTCTCTTTCTTTCTCTCTCTCTCTCTCTCTCTCTCTCTCTCTCTCTCTCTCTCACTTTTTACCTTCACTACAAGTCAAGCATGCCATACCACACTGATTGCTCACTCTGCATTACTCAGAGGTTGCTCTTTCATGCGTCAGGTTCTCTGTAATGTTTTATTGAAGTATCAACGTTCTCTTGTGTTGCCTCCAAAATATTGCATTGTTTGGTACTTTGCAGAACTCACTGCCGTGATGCTTTTGTGTTCTGGGTGATTGGCTGGACATTGGCATGTGGATGTTTCTAAGGTTTTCTTTGGCTGTTATTAACCTGCGTAAGTCAAAAGTGCCCACACAATTTTCTAATCTCTTTTACTGTTAAAAATAATCCAGTGGCTTAGTAAATATCACAAAGGTAAAAAGCTATATTAAAATCTTTTTTGTTTTTTTATTTAAAATCCAACAGTTAGTTTCTCTAAAAAATAAATAATATAAATAATAAATCTCTAATGAATTAAACATTTATTGTTTACGTTTATTTAATGAAAGGACATATAGTAGTATTTTTAATATACCCCTAATATTTTTGGTCATTCCAAAAAAAACGTTACTCAGATTTACTTATTTGTTTTACATACAAATACTCATTTTAAATAGTTTTCATTTTACAGCTTTGAAATTTACTCAATGTTTTTGGCTCTAAATTGTAAGATCTACCAAAAAAATCACAGATCTTTTGGTCTATGTTTGGTTATCACATAGCACATATCACATTCATTTATATGAATTTTCATGATTTTCAGTTAAATTAAAACTACACAACATTTATTGATTCTTTACCTCAAGTGAAGTTTGGGCCACATAACATTTGTTCACGTTGTTACCACTGAAATCGTATATGAAGTTTTTAAAATGGCAACAAAAATAGAAATAAAATTTGTCTTAAGACAACAACTCTCTCAACAGACTGACGGCTTCTTTAAACAATTTTATGTAACTAAAGTGTCTAAGAGGCTTAAAGCAGCACTAGGTCATCTGCATTCATGGATGTGTCTTTGCTCTTAGAATTAACATAACGTTATCATCTGTTGGTCTTTTTGTGGATGCTTATGTTTACAGTTGTCATCATATGAACATCCCTTATCCGATCATTAGCCAGCACATGATATTTGTCAATTATCTCGATGGCATAGCTCGGATCATTTTAATATTTTGAAGTTTGATTGCACGTTATGATATCTTGGTAAATCTGAGCACAGTGTTGAATGGACGGACATGAGAAGTCTCTTTTCGTCGCAGGGGTGTAGATTTGGGTCTCTCTCTTTCTCTCGTATGGAACAGCCCCGCTATTACTCAAACAGTGCCAGTCATGGTTATTCACAGGCTGACTGGAAATAGGTTTTAAATGCAGTTAGAAGGTTTAATGTGGGGTTATGAGATTACTAAAGCGGCACTCTGCAGAGATTGAAGTCCTCCCTCACATCCTTATTTTCCTCTGGTGCTGCTGCACATGTCTGTATTGATTCCAGTTCCGTCATTTATCTAAACCAGCGCTCGGCATGAAATACACACAGCTCAGATATGTTCACAGAGAGAGACCAAGGACAATCTGCATAAAGGAGTTAGACCATTTCTGTGTTATACGAAAATACGAATATGCACTGCCCATGTTTTGTAAAATTAGATTTGCAAGGATTTTTTGAGAAGTACATAATTTAACCAGGCTTAAAGGCTGATCATGAATTGACAAAAATGATTATATATTATAGTATAAAAGTAGAACTTTTTGATTATTGCTTCTACTGAACTTGTGTCATAATGCTTTGGAAACCTGACTCTTTCTTCTGTGGAACACAAAAGATATTTTGAGAAATGTCACCTACATTCCTCAAAATATCTTTTTTGTTCTGCAGAATAAAGAAAGTGTCATCTTTGGGTGATCTTTCTACAACCTTAACCATGATTTTAGAAGTAATTTATGTTTGTTCAAATTCCAAAGTTTGACCGATAATATAGCAGCTCTATTAAATGCAGTTAAAATAATAAAAATAGTGTATTAACATTAAAAAGTTTTTATAAAATGCTAAAGCACTTTGTAACGTAAAGTATGATTTTATTGTGTTTTGTAGGAGTCTAATTCAGCTCATTTCAGGTGCTTTTGTGAGGTCATCATCAGAGGAACTGATGGTGTTTATGAGTATCTGGTTTAGACTAACACAGATGCTGGCCATTCTGCACAGTGTTATACTGATCATTTATTTGTGTACACTGACACTTTGAGTGTGAAAAAAAAGCTCTCATTGTCAAAGACATTCACGTTTCGTAGCTCGATGTTTTTTTTCTTCTCTGCAGCTGTGATGCCTTATTAAAGAAAAACATGATTTAAATGCAGTTTTATCCTGTCCATCTAGATGAAGTTGGGTGAAATATATGCGACCTGATTGGTGGGCAGTACAAAAACTACAGTCAGAAAATGAACTTCTATATGGACATGTAAATGAACTGAGATTATATCACCCTTCATATACAACCTAAGGGTATGTTATGAACTTATGATATGATATAAACAAACACATTCTCATCAATTGCGTATAAATAAAGTTCAATTTTGAGTGCATGCAATATGCATATTTTTGCTTGCGTGCAATTTAATCGTCAATGTGTCCTATTAATCTGTTCCCTTAAACCTTACAGTATTATTTTTGTTATTTCAGTGTTTCCTCTCCATGTACGTTTCAAAATGGCGGCTCTCCACTGAGATGAACGCAAACATTGGTGTATCATATTCTCTGAAAATTTAACTTGGCATACGTATAACATGATATTGCAACAGCGTGTTATCTATGCGCAGATCGATGAGAGCGGGTAGATATAACAAACTGTGCACAGTTTTCTCAGACATGGCGACTCAAAGATGAAAAGTTGGAAAATCATTAGATGAGGCATTTGATTTTAAATAAAGATGTTGTCACAGGCCTGATTTTCAATTTACTGTCCTCACTATAAGATCACACACACTCATACAAGTAATCCTCTCCAGCACAATGCTGTGTTATGTGTGGACCAAATGCAAAAGTTCAAGAATCAAGAGTCAATATAGATCAACCACTGTTCTTCAATTCATACAAATGTTTTGGGAATCAGTTTGAACAAATCATTAAAAATGATTCATTCATGAAACGTATATAAGCTTGCGGTGAAACACGTAGACACATAGCAAATCCAAATGTCATGTTTTGAATATATTACACATTCATGTCATAAGCAAATCACTTGTAGTCCTTTGCACATGTGAAAGCTCGCTTGTATGTTATTGTGATGCAGATGTAGTTGTGGCTCAGACAGAATTGCAAACACATCTGAGCAGATTCGGTCTGAACCCTGTCATGTTTAATGTCACCTAGTGAATCCGTTTACAGCGCTTCATTTCGAGCTTTTGCACGGGAATGAGCTGCAAATGGCATGAAGTCATAAAAGCTGAGTAATTCATTGTCTTACTGCAGTGTTATCATGGGTGTGAGCGTGTGTGTGACATACTGCTGAAACGGCACATTAACCGGACACACACACACACACACAGTGTCTCACACACACCGGATCATTCGAGATATTGATTTCCAATCGCTGGTTTCCCAGCTGCAGCGGTCTAGATTTTCAATGCTGTATAATGCTGATGAGATGACCTCATAATGGACATCACAGTTCGCTTTTAAACTCGTGTGTTTCCATCACAGGTCTTTGTGTGAGTTGTAAATGACCTCAGATGCTGATCTCGGACTCCGTTTTTGTGATGTTGTATGTCTAGAGATGACTGCATCATTTATTAATCACGTCCATGTTACAGTAAATAATGTAGTGAGTTGGTGTCAGGGATTCTATTAAACGGATACTTTGGGGTATTTTAAATATTGCTGGCTATCGGTCATATTCATAGTTCGGTATTTGTCTTGTTGTACTGTAAATTGTCTAGGAGTTAGTGGAAAGGAAACAGCGTAGACTAAGTGCATTTCTCATGATGTCTGATTATAGTGCAGTTATATAATATTTATAAGTTCAATTCAGCTTTTGAATAGATGCATGTTTAAGTTTTGTAGAAAAGGAACATGATGAAGGGTTATTAATGTAATGACCTTCATTCAGCAGCTGGGCTTTTCTTAGTAAATACAGACAAACACTGGAGGATTAAAGAGGCTTTGCTTATTAAAAGCTTTGCTATTTTATCTTTTTTTTCATAAATATCTTTGTGGTTATGTCTTTGAGTGAAATTATTCAGATCTCTCTATGAACAAAATCCTCTTGATGGCCAATTTTCCTCCCAAATGACCTGTCTGCCTTTCTGGTATTTAACACAATGTGGCAAATCTTTTGTCATTAATTGGGGTTTCTCATCCTCTTTTATTTTCTCTCCGTCTCAGCCAAATCAAACATCTCCATCCTCAGGACCACGCCGTGTTTCACCATGAGCATCGCCGTATCGCCGATGGCCACTGAGGCTTCTTCCCCTATGATCACTTCTGTGACCCCCACCCTCGAAAATGACCCGGATAAGCACGATGACCCACAACTGTGTGGGGCTGGTGTTAGCAGTGATGGAACGACCCACAAACAAGATCCTTACCGCAGGTACCAGAAGCCCCCACCCCTCCACACGGGGGCCGACTGGAAGGTTGTGCTCCACCTGCCAGAGATAGAGACATGGCTGAGGTCCACGACAGAGCGAGTAAGAGACCTCACACATTCTGTGCAGCAAGACAGCATCAATAGACATGTGGATGTGCACCTGGTGCAGCTCAAGGTAAGATGATTGCGTCTCAATGTGCGGTACGGATGATGTAGTATTTGACACATGTTTATCGCCGTGTAGCCATTATTAATGAATAATAAAGTTTTTGGTTAAGGATGTCCAACAAGCATGTAGCCAAGTGTAGAGTTGTGATTGAGTTGAAGAATGATTTGTGATGTCATCAACACAGAAAGTTGTTTCACAGGCAGACCAAATATTTTTTTATATAACATGATGAGTGATGCATAAGACAGGGAAAGTTTTGTAGTGTTTAGTTCGTGTTTTAGCAGATATCCACATTTATTAGTTACACACTGTAAACCTAAATGCTGTAACAGATTAAGAAGTGTAAACTTAATTTTATAGAATTAAATTAAAGTTCCTAAAACACATTTTTACTTTTGTGTAAAGTATAATGAAACTTAAACCTTTGACTAAATAATTGCTCCTTGTTCAACTAACGTAATTTAAAGACGTTAATTCAACACAATTGCTCAAGAAGGATTTCCAATTCCCAGCTTTGCATCAAACTGCATAAGAACAGTACATTTTAAAACAAAATATGATTATTGTATGTGTTTTTCAGTAAAGTTAAAGACGTGCTAGTGTTTAAGGTTCACGTATCTTGTATTTAGAGGAATTTGACATATTTTAGTTTTGTGGTTACCATTGTTCAGAAGAGTGGTGCATGTACATGTAACCTGTGACCTGTAACATGTGACATGAGACGAGGATGCAGTGAGTAATGTCAGTTCTGAGATCAGTCTCGCCTTGCTCATTTTGGGTCTTAGAAGTCAAGGTGTTTAATTTATGCATATTACGAAATATGTAAAATAAAGAAACAGGAAAAATTTCGTTCAGTAACTTAAAAGTGTAACTTTGTGTACTTATTTTATAAGTTATATCTACTTAATTTCATGAGAAGGATGAATGAAATATTTAAGTCAAACGAACTAAGACTTATAAAGAACTTTAATTTAACAGTAATCAATATTTGAACGTTCTGCTTACTTGAACCAAGAACATCTAAAACCAAACAAATTTGAGGTGACGAGTATTGCCAACGTATCCGAGTTAAGGCCAGTGCAGTTTTTCTGTTTCAGTTATGTTTTTCAACAGAATGTTTTTTTAAATTGAGAATCACCCCATACCACCTGCCTCTCTCTTGTAAAAGCAGGTTGTAACACATGACATTTAAATTAAGACAAAATTAGAGATGTGGAGAATCTTTAAAACTGTGAACGGTCTTTAGTGATTTCTGTCTTTATTTGATTAAAAGCGGATCAATTATTCGGTGACCCTGAGGTCTTACTGGATTCCTATAAGTAATTGTATTATCGGTATTATTATTGTAAGGCTTGCTGGATGTTTTTTATATTATGTACACATTGCACTCGCAGGCGGTCATGTTTGTATGTGTTTGGCATTATGAATCATTGCTTTTCAGTTGTATTCTTTCATTATCTTGAAGTGTATTGACTCCTAGCTAGCATGCTTTATTAGTGTTAGAGAACGTATCGATGTATTAGATCATCATGAACGCGTCACATATCGATAAACATCATTACAAGAAATCTGATTTTTCCAGTAAATACAAATCTGGGCACAATTAAGCTTTTCCTACAGCATTAAGACTAATATAGAAGTATACATATAGAGAGGTATACTGATATAGAAGAATTTAAACATTGATGAAATAACATCAACTACAAGCATTGAAAGCCGAAAAAGAAACCACAGTTACGCCACAGATCCATTTAGGTGGATTCTGTACATTATTAATGTGATTCAAGTGCGTCTGCCTGAGGAACGTCACCCGATCGCTCATTCCTAAACATGTCAATTCCTCTCCGTGTCTGATGTTGCATTTATCAACTTCTGTTTATTTTAAATAACCCACAGTCTCTGGCATTTACTGTAAGTGAATCTGTCTGCCCTGCTGATCATTTACATCAAATGATTGTCTGACTGAGGTAGCAAGGCAAAAAATAATGCTTGAAGTTCTGCATGGATTTGTTTTTCCTACCATTGTCACGTCTTCATAGTAACAATGTAAAGTGAGATCGTAACAAACATGAGACATAGCTACTGGACTCTTAGTTTGATTGTCGTCTTGGTTTTTCATACGCCACGATTAATGCATATGATTAATTTTTTTCTCAAAGAGCATCTTTTACAGTTTGGCTGTATGTTGTATATGGTTGGTTGCCGGTGTTTTTTCTACTTCTCACAGACTTAAAATCCCTCTCTTTCTGTTGTTGCTTTGTATTGTCGCTGTGAAGGATTCTGTGTGTTTTTTCTGAGCGTGACTGAAGTCTTTGTGTCCAGTATCAGCAGACAATGAGTCAGTCTGGACAGCACACATCAGTTTGAGTATGAGAGAGGCCAGAGAGCCCAGCGCCCACATCACTGACCTGCATTCTGACTTCTGTCACATTAGTAAATCTCAAAACGTTTGTATTTATTTTATAGTACCATGGCTATTAAACCTGCTTTGGGTTTTAATAAAAGAAAAGTTTCAGCCATCATTTCAATCACGTCCAAGTTTTTCTTGTCATGTGTACAGATGTCAGTGACAACTTGTACTTTGAAATGCTTTGTGAGACGTTTTATTTACACTTACAAAAAAGTGAATTTGTAAGTACCGCAGTGCTTCTCTAGTGCAAGTTAACGGCAGTGAAAGACAGTAAGTGTTTTATTTCTATTTATATACACACACAGACACTCTCTCTCTCTCTCTCTCTCTCTCTCTCTCTCTCTCTCTATCTCTCTCTCTCTCTCTCTCTCTCTCTCTCTCTCTCTCTCTCTCTCTCTCTCGCTCACACACACACACACACACACACACACACACAATATATACACAGAGAATTCCTGGTTTGTGTTCAAATACTCACTGTTGACTTTGAAGTGTTCAGTGCCATCTAGTGTAGAAAATATGGTACTGTAGTTTGTGTGGGTATAATTACATTCCTCCTACAAAAACCTGAAGAACCCTTATCCAGTTAAGCTTAATTTACTTATGTCTAAATTACAACAAAAATAATAAATTTAACAAATTTAATAAAGATACATTTTCGATGTGCAATATGCAACCTTTACAATTGATCTGCTGCAATTGATCTACGTTGGCAGGACAAATAGACAACGGACAGGTTTAGTCATAAGATAATATATACATCGCCGAAAAAATCAAGACACAACTCCAGTTTTGCCTTTAATCGGCATTTCTGAAAATATTTTGAGTATTAAAGTCCAGTGTCTGTTCAATTTTGACAGAAACAAACTTCAGGATTGACTGTCACCCAACAGCAATGTGAAAGACTGTGAGCATGCCAAAACAGATCCTAAAATACACGTAAAACACTAGTGTTGTGCTATTAAAGCATGAACAGGAATTTACTTTCTTTGCAGCATTCAAGATCTGCAAACATTGCATCTTATGTTTTTGACCAATTTTGTCCCGTTTTAAATTTCAAATTTCGAGATGAACTACTCCTTACGTATAGAAATAGTAATTTCAGTCATTATTCTGTGGCTGTGTATATGGGCACTTTTAAGTCCCAGTATTGAAATTGTAGAATTATGTCAAAATGTGTCAAATGACGCTTTATAAATATATTCACAGTTTCATTACACACCTTGAAAAATATATAATTAATTATTAATGTGATTGAATATTAAATTATATTGTATTTATAGATCCAAACCCAGATTTTGTTCATATCACATTTTATAATTTATTGAAATGTACCTGTCCCACACTTTTGAGTCTTTACATCTACAACGAAAAAAGACTTTAATAATGATGTTTTATCAAAGACAAACAAGTCTAATTACAGCCTCACTGCCTCACTCAGATCCCAAAAATATAAGGTAAATATCATCTTTTCTGTGTCAGTATTTATTGTGCGTCCTTACCATACATCTTAATATTTCTCTACTTTGAACTACATTAAAAAAAATAAATGCATATTACTGTTTCATTTATGTATGTTAAGATATGCAATATTAATGCAAAAATATCATTTCCGCAACATGTCTTTACCGCATCACATTTTCAAGGTTTCCTGTATATAAAATTACAAAATACAAATAATCATGTTCCAGATTAAAACCTTTATGACTCCATGCAATTTTTTTGACTTAATAATATATATTTTAGACTCAAATTCACAGGGGTTGATTTTTCTTATTTTAGACAGTCAAAGGGCCCATTGTTGCAAAAAAAACCATATTTATTTATTACAGTATGCATGCGATGTTTAATGTACATAAGTTGATATTAGAAAGTGATTTTGGGCTGCGGTAACAGTTGTGTATAGAATGTTGAGAGTGAGGATACACACTTATGGTGTGTGTGTGTGTAAGAAGATCAGCACACAGCTGTGATCTCCACATTCCCCATGGAGACGCACCCGAAGAACAATGTACACACACACTGACACACACACACACACACACACAAACACATACACACACACTTGGTTTGGTTTATTATCTCCGTGGTGACAGTCCATAGGCATAATTATTTTTATAATGTACAATCTGTGTATTTTATCCCCTAAACCTAAAGTTCATAGAAAACTTTTTGCATTTTTAGATTTTAAAAAAATATTGTTCTCTACGATTTATAAGCTTTTTTTGTCTGTGGGGGCCTAGGAGCCCTCCATGAGTAGGTGTGTATTCGGCTTTATGTCCCCACCGGAATATGAACACAAGGCCAGACACACAATGACACACCCATATTTCTCACATCAGTATTTTTACCCGGCTGAGATGGGATGAGTGCATGTACGTGTTTATTTAGAATGATGTCATCTTAGCGCTCTGGAGAATTCAGAGAATTCAGTCTCATCGTCTGTAAGCAGCTCTGGAGAGAAACCCATGAATTCTGTGACGTTTCTTTGTGGCTTTTGCGTGTTTCTGTCACCAGGAAGAAAAAAAATGTTGTGGTGGTTTGCATGTTTGTTTATTTAGGCTACATTTTGTTCTTCAAACTATCAAGTGTGCGATAGATTTTTAATCCATTATGCAAATCCTTCCGGTCTATTTAAAGGAAAATTTGCGGTTATTAAAGTAGCTTGTTGACCATTTTGTAACCATATGTAAAATATTTTTATGCTTTTTTTAAAGTAAAGTATCCTGTACCACTACCATTCTAGAATTTACATTTATTCAGCAGACGCTAAAATGACTTTAAATGAAGGATCATTTTAAATTTTGCCAAGGCGCAAATGTATTTATAAAGCACAGTACAGTTTAAATCACACTGCATAGTATTTAGGGATGTAAATATTAGATGGTAATAGCCGTAGTATTTTGATCTATACAGTAGCATGGTCGTACTGTATAGTTAAGTATGTACATTTCTGCCTCTTAAATCTTTTGTGCCAAGTTTCTTAGAACTTTACATGCTGCAGAAAACAGAACTTATGTTTTACATATTTTGAACTTCATTTGTTGTACAAGTATACTATAGATTTTTACAAATACGAGTTATGACTGGCATTGATGCAAATGTTAAACCACATTGCGATGACCTTCCCCTCTCCAGCTACCCCTCAGATGCCCCTGTAATACCCCCACAGCAGCTGCCCATGCTGGTGTGGCAGACAGTGACAGCGGCACGATGGCTTGAGGAGGGAGGGAGAGGTCACGTCCCAAAATAGCCCTTTAGTGTGGTGAGAGAGCCCCTCCTCCAGAGAGAGACACATGATGGAAATAACAGGCTTCCAGTTCGGTGTGAGATAGAGAGAGAGAGAGAGAGAGAGAGAGAGAGTGTGCAACATATCAGACATCAGTATGAGATCTCAGATCTGACACACATCACTGAAACAGACACACACTTCTGATTCACTTTGATTTATTGTGTTGAACATCAGCCGCTGAGCAGGTAAGAGGACGAATGTGACGAGCTTCTCACTTCAGTAGATTTTGACAGGACGTTTTCGGCGTGTGTAGGATTGTATGTTATTCTCTTTGTGGCTTTCTGTTTGATGTAGTTTTGGGTTGATTTATTGCACACATGCTGAAAAACAACAGAACCCTGCCCAAAAGACCACAGAAGATGTAATGGTTTTAATGGTTATAATAGGAATTGTATTGGTTTCAATAGAGACTATAATGGTGTCTAATGGTAAGTGATTGATTCTGTTGACGGGGTGTTATCTGGCAGATTAATCATACTGAAATAATGCACAAAACATACTACACAAATACATTTTGTTATGGTGTTAAATTAATAGAAAACAGCTAATGGTTCAGAATGGTATTTTAATGGAAACCATTAGACTTTCAATGATGAATTCTATTTTTTTTTTCTTTTAGCAGGAACGACACGTTTTAAATTAAGAATAAAGTTTATTTTGTAGGAAAATATAATGAATTGTGAGTTACGTGGAAGTGTCTTTATGTTTATGTCCATGTGCTCGGGTCATCACGCTCAGGGGTCACATGGTGTTGAGAGGACAGCTGTGGCTCATTTACACCTCTGCCATCAACTTTCTATGGACTTTGTCAAAGAAAGTAGGTTAACGTTAGTTCAGTAAAGATTTACTGTGATGCTAAGAATTTATTTGTGTTCATTAGACTTGATATATAATTTATTATTCCTACATGAAAAAGCTGTAGTTTAGTTTAGTATTTACTATAGTAAACTGAGGTAAAATTCCTACCCTGTTCTAAAAAAACATAGAAACCTTGTAGAAACCATCACAGAAATTCTAATGGTTTCATTAAAATACCATCATGAACCTTTAGCTTTTTCCATTAAAACCATCACAAAAATCCTTTAAGTACTGTGTGTTAGGGGCATTATTCCAATCGGATTTAATATCCCACCATAGAATCCATCACATACAAGTAGAACCATTACAGTTTCCATTAAAACCAATACAAATCCCTTTAAAACCATTATAACTTCTTTAATGGTTTCTATTGTTTTTTCCAGCAGGAACCCTGTCCAAAACCCAATGGAAAATGTAATGGATTTAATGGTTATAATGGGAATTGTATTGGTTTTAAAGGAGACTATGGTGGTGTCTACTGGTATGTGCTTGAAGCCATGATTTTGTGCATGTTCTGAGCGCTGTATCATAGTGGGCTCGTACACTAATGTTTATTTTTTATTCATCAGTGCAGGAGACTTGTGTTGGGACTTCAAGCATGTCTTTGGCGTGTCTGACCTACATTCAAAGGTGTCGTGTTTATTTTTGGCGATTGGCAGCGCTGTATCGAGATGCTGCTGGACTCAACTATACAGTTACTGTGTTGACAAGTAGTTGCTTTGCTGTGGACCATGACTTGATGATAGTCTTTGATATTTGTTGGTTAGTGGTTAACCGATGTTTTTGCAGTATCTGGAGGTCAGGTGATATACTGGTGGACAGTGATATTTGATAATAGATAGATGGACTGTCAAAGTGGGAAAAAGTGACTAAAGTTAAATTTAGTCACTTTATGTTATGGGCAATACCAAAATCTCAATTTATCCTATTGCATCCAGTATTAACACTGTGTAAAGGACAGTTGGTGAAAGAAAAGATGGGTGTGTGTTTCTGTATGTGTGGGCGAGAGGAGACGACTGTCAAAGGGTTGTGACAGCTGAACTATCCCGTTGGGAGGAATTGCACGCTTGCACACAAAAACACGAAGTGATTCAATCAAATACAGCGGCCCCAAGAGAGACCCTTGATGCTCTGCTAGATAGTAAAGTGTTCATTTTTTTTAACTAATGCAATAACATCCCCAAAATACTTTCTTTGGCTGTTGCGTGTAGACATACAAAACAGATTATACTTATATAATATATACATTATATATGTTCGTAATCATTGCTTTAACATGTTCACTGCTTAACTGCATACATGATATACATCATTTGACTCTCAGTCCTATATGTTTGTATAATCACCCCTGATAACAAACTAAACTGTTTTGGTATCAGAAATTTCTGTAAAGCTGCTTTGAAACGATATGCATTGTAATACAAAAGTGCAATACAAAGAAATATGAATTGGATTGAATTATTGTTGTGAACTCATGAACCCTATAATAAAAGCCGAAAATAGATGCATTAGGTCTTATGTTATCCTAGATGGTTGAAATGATCCTTTAATATCACCGCCCTATCGCGCTGGCACCGGTGTGTGCGTGTGAAAGAGAAGCCTTGTGGACCCAGTGACCCACACGCTCTTCACGGTTTGACATTGACATCAGCTTAACCAGAAAAGTCCAGATATACTCACAACGGACTTTATATGAATAAAAGAATCAACCGTCCCCAAAAAACGCATGACTGGATGAATGAAGTTGAATTTAAGATATCCAAACACATCAGTGGAATGTCACAAACGTAATTTTTTGAGTTTTAAATATTTAACACAATAACATTGAAGAACATTGAAGAACCTTTTCTTTTTAAACGATAAAGATCCAGCATAACTATATGTCCTCACTATTATTTTGACAAGTCTTATAACATTTAGCTTCGTTTAGTTCTGGTGAAATGGATCTCTAAATGACTCAAACTTCATCACAGTCTCAAATCTGTGAATCTTTCGAGATGTTTTCAGCAGGCAGCAAATCAGAGATATAGATGTTTTCTGCATGATGGTTTTTGGAGTGAACAAAATGCAGAATCTAGGATGATTTATAGAGAAAACACTGGCAGTGGGGTATGAAGAGTTTGTTTGCAAAAACGGATAACATTTTAAGAAAATCGTGTTTTTGATAATGTTTTTATTGTGTTAATTAGCTATATTATTATTTCTTAATCAAAAACAACTCTGTTTGATTGATATTAATTGGAATGCACAATAAAAAACTTATTTTTGAAGTCTGATTTTGCAAATGAACCCTTCGTATATTCTGCTGTATATTCTCAGATTCTCTGTATTATTCACATGTCATGGGAAAATGACTCAAGTATCTCTCATCACTTGTTTCCTCTTTATGGAAACATACTGACGTGATGTCACATGTTTTGTTGTCTGGTTGATGGCATGAACATTACAGATCATCTTGACTTTATGCAAAAGAATATTGAATAGCATGACCATAGCCAGTAGGTTTGTTACGTTACTTTCAGGGAACATCAAAATGTTTTTTGGTGTGCTTCATCTTGAAATATTCAGCTGAGAAATGTTTTATTATTATATCTTATGTTTGCATTATGATCATCAAAGTTTCGTTTCTTAAAGTTTGTTAAAAAATACAAAGTAGAGCTGACTTATATCCTTGTTATTGTCTCTCAAGTCATATTTAGAGATGTGATTCACAAAATCTCATCTCATGTTTTAATTTCTTTTATTTAATTTCTTCCATGCGTGTTAGAGGGTTTGTCTTAAATATCTTGCAGTTAACTGGGATATAGAAGGAGAAAGTATTTATATTGATTTTGAATAGGAATGTCAAATCATGCAACGTTTGTATTTTGTAAAGCTTTACAAAACCAGCGTCCTCACGATCCCTCTTGTGTCCTCTCTCGTAGGACATCTGTGAAGACATATCCGATCATGTCGAGCAGATCCACGCGCTGCTGGAGACGGAGTTCTCCCTGAAGCTCCTGTCCTATTCGGTGAACATCATCGTGGACATCCGCAGCGTGCAGCTCCTGTGGCATCAGTTACGAGTGTCTGTGTTGGTTCTGAAAGAGAGGCTCCTGCAGGGTCTCCAGGACTCCAACGGCAACTACACCCGCCAGTCCGACATACTGCAGGCCTTCAGCCGGGACCACGACGAGGTCGGTTACAAAACACAATCTGAACCAACAATACTACACAATTCACAAGGACAGAGACGTAGTTATGCAATATTCAGCTTGGAGCGCAGAACAAACTTATATTCTGGATCCTGTAGCAAAGACGGCGAATACAAACATGAAATTCAACCATTAGCACGGTTACAGTTTAATGAGTCACTCATTTACATTTTCAATTCAATTTTATGTTTCTTTTTGTAGTAAAACATGTTTAGTTGAAACCTACTTTAATAAGGTTTAATGGTTGTTACTACAGAGTGCAAATCAGTTTTTACAAGGGATGTCTCTGTACCAGAAACATATCTTACGATACTATACCGGCTGAAGTATCACGATACCCAGAAGTATCCTGATGCTGTGCCATGTTCATTATTGAAATCTACTAAATAAACAAAATTTCCTTAATACATACAGTGGATATAAATGAAACATTTTGTATTAACTATTGTTAACTGTATTATACTGTACACTACAATATTTTGCAGAATTATGCATAGTAATTGGATACATTGTAGCAAATAATGTAGTATACTTTAATATTTACTAATGTAAGACTCAAAATCACGACTGTCTAGGAATGTTATTAAAGTTTTCTGGAGTAAATACTAGAGATGTAACGGTACGTGTATTCGTACCAAACCCTCACAGGGAGAATTCCAAATGAAGTCATCATTCCTATGCCCTACTCCCTTAGAAGGGCAGAGCCGTTAGAGTTTAGATTTGGGATTGAACATGGCATTTGAGTGGCCACTTTGTAGATATTTGGAATGCACTTGACCAAGGAAGTGACCTATTATACTCATTATCTTCAGCTGACATCTTCCCATGAAAACAAAGCATTGTGTCCGTCAGCAGATGTCGCTGTTCTAATGGCATAACTTAATAAACATACATTTTATAATTTAATATAATATATAAACAGTAATATATATCAAACTTTTCAAAATATAAAATGTATTGTTTATTAGCAAACAGTTAGTTGTAAAGATATGCCATTAAAACACCAAAATCTGCCATCGTTTTCACAGGAACATGCCAGCTGAAGAGAATGAGGAAATTACAGAAATAATGGCACGCAAATGCCCTGTTCACTCCAAAGTCTAAACTACAAGGGCTCTGCCCTTCAAAGGGAGTAGGGCGGAGGAATGATGAATATATTTGTTATGTTGCCCGTCACAGTTTAGTACGAATACACGTGACGCTACACCCCTAGGAAATACTGAAGTACACTAACTTTTTTCACATGGAAACTAATTTAAATGTCTGAGATATCATTTATACAGCAATGTTTATAAAGGAAAATGTTAGGCTTTAATTGTGGATATAAAATGGCAATAAGTGGTGGCAATTTTTTACTGAGTCGCTGAATCATTCAACCAATTTGTTCAAAATGACTTTTATTCAAGAATGAAGTCTTGATAAATGACCGAATCATTATCTAGTCCGAAAGAGAAACAATGCAAAACAGCAGATGTATGCATTCAAATGAATGTTAATGCGCATATGCAACGTTTTCTTAAGTACTACGATACTACCGTTAAAGAAATTGAGCGGCATCAAGGGTATTTTGAAGCTTTAGCATCATGACGCTACCGTAGCACCGGTACACCGTGCAAGCCTAGTTGCAATATTAAAGATGTTTTTGTGATCTCTCATTCTCAGACTCGACTGGATGCTCTCACAGAAGTGGACGACTGTGGTCAGCTAACCATTAAGTGCAGTCAGGACTACTTTTCTCTGGATTGTGGCATCACCGCCTACGAACTAGACGATTACAGCCCCATCGAGGATCCAGAAGGCCGAGGGCACCGCTCCCTCTACCCCGAGTTGGAGCAAGACTTCCCTGAACTTCTCCAGAGCGTGGATCTACTCAACATCGCAGTCTCTAGACAGAACCAGGGGTCACCACCTTCACAAGAGCCTGTAATCACTCAAGAACCCGAAGAGACAATCAGCAACATCGCACCAGATACGGCAATGCAGGGTGTGAGCCCACAAAGCGACAGCGGCCTTGGCGTTTCCAAACGTCCTCTTCAGGGCGGCTTAAGGAGTGATGTGTTGCCCACGCAGCCCTTGTCCAAAAAGCCGATGTACCTTGAGGATGACGGAGAGATGAGGAGGCCTCTGCAGTACCAGGGGGATATAAGCAGGAGCACGCCGTCCCTTTTGGACCCACCGGATCGTTCAAAGTTCTGGCTGGAGTTGGAATCGGTGTATCCGGGAAACGGGAGTCAATCTTATGAGAGTCTTCATGCCACGACGGGGTGGAACCTGCAGATGGGTCCACAGGTGTTCAAGAGACCCAGCAATGCCCAAATTCTCGAGAGACGCTCATCTGAGGCTCTCCAGGGGTCCCATACGCAGATGTGCCCGAGTACAAACTTGATGAATAAGACTACGAATTCTGAAGCCAAACGGGCTTACAGTGACTCCTCCAGCCCTCCACCATCTTCAGGGGAGGACATCTCAGACCATGACTCACGAGAAATGTCCTCCAGCCCTGACGATCGTGCCCCCACCGCAGATTCCCTTTGGGCGAATAGCCGAAATAGTCGCATCTCGAACACGTCAAGCAGCCCCAAAGAACGCTGGTACGGCTCGGATGAGTTCCTCGCTCTTCCAGCCCATCTCAGGAAGACGGAGATGTTGGCGATGAAGCTGGAAAGCCTCGCCCAAGCCCTTCCACAGAGTTGTATGCAGGAACACGTACAGGACGTCGATGACTGGGAACTCACAGAGGTCAACCACGAATGGGAGAGCAACGCTGATCTCATGCTTCACCCCTTAAGGAAACCGTTCCAAGCGGGGCGATTCTCACAGGCCTCTTCGAGCGACGCCGCCCCTTCTCTGGATGAGAGTATTGAATCCGGGCCTCTCAGTGACCTACTGTCGGGGGACGAGGGGGTGCGGAGTACACCCGAGTCAAGGGGAAGAAACGTAACAGAGGGGCGGCCCAGCGCACCAAAGATGATACTCCAGTGCACACCATTGATAGAGAAACTCATCGAGGACATACAGCACCAGGAGAACTATCACGACGTTTGGGGACAGATAGAGGTGAGACGCTGCATCTCATTGTCATTTATTTAATTCAAAATCTTTTTTTCAAAGCAAGGTTTTGTGGAAGTCAATGGGGGGTCAATGTTGTTTGGTGCCCAACGTTCTTAAAAATATCGTCCATTAAGGTTTGGAATGACATGAGTGTGAGTGAATAATGAGAGAGTTTTCATTTTTGAGTGATCTATGCCTTTAAAGGAGTAGTTCACTTTCAAAATAACAGTTTATGATAATTTACTCATCCCCTTGTCATCCAAGATGTTTATGTGTTTGTTTCTTCAATCGAAAAGAAATGAAGTTTCCAAACGGTTGAAGGTCAAAATTCCAGTTTCAGTGGACTTCAAAGGGCTTTAAACCACACCAGACCATTAATAAAGGTCTTATTTAGAGAAACGACCGGTCATTAAAAAAATATAAATGTATATGCTTTATAAACACAAATGCTCGCCTTGATCGACTCATGACACAAAATACGTAATTACATTGAAAAGGTCATGTTTGACTTAAGTACCGAGTCAGTGCTTACAAGTTGAACGTGAAAGTTTTGAACGTAATTACGTATTACATCAAGTCATGAGCGCAAAACAGAGTAAGCCGAGCATTTGTGTTTATAAAGTATATGCCTTCTTTTATCGTTTAAAGCCCTTTGAAGCTGCACTGAAACTATAATTCTACATTCATTGAAGTCCACTATATGGAGAAAATTCCTGGAATGTTTTCATCAAAAACCTTCATTTCTTTTCGACTAAAGAAACAAACTCATAAACATCTTGGATAACATGGGGGCGAGTAAATGATCATGAACATTTATTTTGAAAGTGATCTTCTCCTTTAAAGCGACAATTTGTGACTTTTGCCTCTTCGTTGCCATCTTTGGTTAAAACATAAAACACACATATGTGCCCGGTGTGCTTGCAAAAATGGTAATGTTATTCAAGTATGCCATTCCCAACACAGCTGTTTAGTCTCTATATGATAAACCTCTCAAAGCTCAAACCTACTTATCATCACTGCGGCTCACATCTAGTTTGAAAGAGAATTTAATCATTGAGGAAGTAATTTGTACGCCTAATTCTTTGTGAGGTATCAAGCAATACGTGTCACTACACCAAGCAGTTATTAAAAACAGCTGATAACTTAAGAGGTAATGAACTAACACGCCACCTCAGCCTTTCAATAATGTTCTGAGTTTAATGAACAGGATTGCAGCTCTCTCGAACCCTTCAGTCCCTCGACTGTAATTAAATGATTAGCTGCATAATTAACGACACGCAATCATGTCTGTAAAGGACCCTGTAATGAAGAAAAAACTAATTCATTTGACACTTCTTCAGATTCTCATTGTTCAGACTTTATCAACACGTCTGATCGACTGTGCATCACGTATATGAAGTATACTGTGGATAGAAAGCAAAAATGAAAGTTTTATTGTACAGGAGATAAAAGATTCATATGATCAGCTGTCCTACATTCGGTTTACTTGTTTGGAAATTTTTGATTGGTTTAGTTTTCATTTATAATTTTCTTTGCAGCCTCAGACATGTAATGGAATATTGTCGCCATCTGGTGGTTAAATGTAAATACAACAGATAAGCATCGAATCTCAACCTATTTGACATCAAGTCCATATCATTTTACACTTTCCACACAATAAAATATTCTGTAAGTAAAAATGTGGTCTTTGTTATAAAAATCACCAAACTCTTAAGACCTTTCTTGCTTTTCAGTTGTTTTAGCTTATCTTATATAGAGAAGCTCATAGATGACGTATTTTTGTGTGCAAACCCCGGAAGCGAGTGAGCATTTTAGGCGTCTGGTTCTATCGCCCAAAAAGCAAACTCCTCATGGGCACATTTAAATATTTCTTATTGTGGTAGTCAATAATTTCCCAGAAATAAAAACTTGAGGGTGTGAATGATGACAGAATTTTCACTTTTGGGTGAACTGTCACTTTAAACAGACCTTGCGATATGTGATGCTGTTTTGAAACAAACATCTTCCCATCAGTCCTCACAGCTTAGGATGGGTAACCATGACGATGATGCCAATCACATGTGATGGAGGCGAATGTCCAGCAGATGCAATGAAAAGTTTGCAGCTGTAATCTTTTCTTTATGTTCCAGATGAAGCATGTGTGTGTGTGTTAACTCACTGGACCGGGTGTAGGTAGGAAGCACATCCACCTGAGATGATGTGTGTCACAGGAGGAGGTGATTGATTACATTAGTATTCAGCTGTTGGAGATGACTTCATTCTCATAGCAACAGACAGCTGGCAGCTGAAGCCTCTTTCTGGGGCCGTCTCAGGGGCTTAGTCATGTGTGACGCCACCAGCCCGTCTTCCTCCTCTCCTGGTGCTTCTCTCTCTCTCTCCTCTGCCGCACTCATACTCTCTCGCTCCTCGCATATCTTTTGCTTTGTAACTTCACAACCTGTGCCTCTCTTTACCTCGAGATTTAAGTATAAAAATAAAAAAGAGGCTCTACATTGCCAAAGCATAGAAACATAAGTGTAAATATTGAAACTATTCATTTCAGGTTACAATAATTCTGCTTTATTGGCAAGAAAAGTCTTTATTTCCTTTCTCTCTCTCTCTCTCTTTATTTATATATATATATATTACTCTTGCCCATATCATAATACAAACAGCAAATGAACAAATACAATTCTTCATGCAGTTGTTTTCATACAGCAACCGTTCTGTCAAACTCCAGAAACAACAGAAAACTATTGATCAATGAAATCCAAATGACTTTTTGTATGGTGGACTGATTTCAGTCTTTATTCACCGTAGTCGTTCACGAGACACATGATAACCAAAGCTGTCTCTTCTGTCAGCCAGTCTGTGCCATAAGTGTTTAACTTTTCTGACGTTAAAAATGATTTGATTATAAAGTCTGTTTCGCACACAAAGCTATCTCCTGGCTTTAGAGAGCCGGCGTCATATAAACCGACTTCATGGTTCTTTCTAGTCTCTAATGAAGTTTGACAGATGGGGTCACTGTGAAAGCGTCGTGTGCTTGAAAGCGATTCTTCAAAAATTGCGTTTGTGTTTCAGAGCAAAAATTGAGAGTGATTACAAGGTCTGTGGTGAACATTTGTGAATTTGGTCATCAAAGCGATTCACTGGTGCATTTTAAATGTGAATTTGGTGGCTGTGGATGCTGCATTGCCTTCGCCTATGAACACTTGTACATCTCTCTCTCTCTCTCTCTCTCTCTCTGTTTTCGTTTCTTTGGGGCATGAAGCTCTCATTCTTTTCCTCCCCCTGTAATACACACACAAACCGGTCTGTGACAAGCTCTGTTAATGCCGTGACCAGCGGCTACATATTCATCTGCTGTGAGAGTCGTATCAGTGCACAAGATGAGGGCGAATCACACGACGTCCCCGGCAGGGGAATAATTTACCAGCGGTATCTATTGATCTCCATCGACTGCCACAGTCTCGCACAATTCCTTTGCCTTATATGATAGTGTGTAGTGAGGCATTAGTTTGAAAACATTATTTTTTTATTTATTGATTAAAGGTTGGGTCTGGATAAGATGGTCTTTTGAAACAAGGATCTGGTCTGAGCTGTAGTTGGTCAGTTTGGAGCACCTTAATGAAATGTTATCTTTTGCTTCTTTATACATTTTAATGGAACTAGCATTTTTTGCATCCGTCTCTGTTAACTGTCATAAGAAAAGAAATGCACTTCAACGCCGTCTTTAAAGCTCATCTGCCTCACCGGTGAGGGCCAAACAGTCGATAAATGATGGGAATTTTAGCCAGTGTCCTCGTAAAGGTCAATTTTATCAATAGCTTAGATTTTTTTCTGCCAATGTTAGCGGATGAGCAGGAAAATCTGCCACAGAGAAAGACAGAAATACCCTCATGTAGGATTCACACACACACAGCTATACAATTATTTTTATTCAGTGTGCATCTTAAGTTGATGGCTTTAGAGGAATAAATGAAGACGGGCATGTTTGTCATCTCGGGTGTTTGGTGATCATGGTAGTTTAGCCTCTGGTCAAACACAGGCTTCAAGAAACCCCAATTTAGTCATTAATTTCATCTTCTTCGTGTCATTTTGAAATTCTTTCTTTTTAAATAATTCAACATTGTGTTGTCGAAGTTGTCGAGCACTTTTTAATCCTTGTTATTGATGAGATATTTGCAAAACCCAGTGACATATAAAGGGTGACTAAAGTTCACCCAAAAATGAAAATTCTGTCATCATAATCTGATGTTCGTAATGTGTATAAATTTATGAACACAGAAAGATATTTGGAAGAATGCTTATAACCAGATCTCGCCCCCCATTGTCTCCCATAGTAGCAAAATTACTTTATCCTTTTTTGTTGTTGTTGAACACAAAAGAAGATATTTTGAAGAATTTAGAACAAAAAACAGTTATGGGGCACTTTTGACTACTGTAGTTTTTATCCTACTATGGGAGTCAATAGGTGTTGAGATCTGTTTGGTTATAAGCAATATTCCAAATATCTTTCTCAGTGTTCATCTGAACAAATACATTTATAAACACTTGGAACAACTCGAATGTGAGTAAATGATGACAGAATTTTCATTTCTGGGTGAAGTATCCCTTAATAATAATGATTTATTGCAAAAAAATAAAATCACAAAATATGGAGATACAAGGTTTCAGAAGGACTCTTCTGCAGGACACAAGATAAGATATTTAAAGAAGTATTCTGCAAAAAAGGAAGTCATACAGGTTTGTAATGACATGAGGGTGAGTAAATGATGAATGTTCATTTTTAGGTGGAGTATCCCTTTAATGCGCTTTGTCCTTCATGAAGATCACTGGATGCTTTTTTTGACAAAAAAGAGCACAATGAAAGGAAGGATAAAAGTTCATGTTAATTTAGGCATTATTTTTTGATGGACTTGAATTATTTAAACACAGTATTTGATGCAGGAGTCATTTCGAGTGTTGCATTTTTACGTTCTTTCAGCAGGTGGCAGTATTTACACACCACACACATGAAAGCGGCCTTCTGCAAAAGCCATTCAGGCACATCAAGGGCATCTTCTGCTGTGGCATTCCCTCAAGCACTGTATGCTTCTGACAAATGCAAAACTTTTATCACTTTGTCAAACCTTATCTGAACACTTCTGGGTGAAGTTCTGTTTCTTGTGTTTGTGCAACAGGAATTTGTTGGTTTAGCTTTATGACACTGCTGGCTTCACAAATTTACTGTTTATTGACGGATTTTTAAATGCTATATTTAATTCTTTGTTCACATTTTTATATGTGTGTGTGTGTGCAGGGTTTTGTCAGCAAACTGGATGAGTTCATATGTTGGCTGAGAGACGCTTTAGAAACCACAGAGAACTGGACGCCACCTAAAGCAGATATCAACAGCCTCAAACTCTATCTGGAAACACATCTTGTAAGTAAACATATATACATACATTAAATATCACCATACTGTATATAAACTCAATCTTTACATAAATCGAACACTTGACAGTTTTACGTTTCTTGCTACTGTTTGATATTTCCTCTAGAGCTCTACTCAGAGAAACTAAAGATTAAAGAGACAGTTAACCTAAAAATAAAAATGTTCATTTATTCACCTTCACGTCATTCAAAATCTACATATGACCATTTGTTATGTGGAACACAAAAGATATTTTGAGAAATGTTCATCACCAAAGACATTGAACGCCATTGACTTCCATTGTGTGTTGGAAGTCAATGGCGTTCAATGTCTTTGGTGATGAACATTCTTCAAAATATCTTTTTTGTTTTGTTTTGTAATGACATGAGGGTGAATAAATGAATGTTCATTTTGGTTGAACTATACATTTTAAGCCAAAAAAATCTGCATTTGGAGAGGTAATAAGAATATTTAAAAGATGTATCAGCGCCGTGTTGAGTACATGCTGCGAGACGGCCGGTTTCCTTTGCGGGAGTAAAATCACATGGCGTTTTATAGTGAGGGTCTTCACTCATTTTTATTGATTTAGAGAGCAGGGTCACACACTCGGTGTCTCTCATCCAGCATGGGGGGCTTCAGGATGCGCCCGCAGGTTTAATGTGCGAGCATTAAGACCAGCTGGCAGGTGTGTGTGTGTTTGTGCACGCGCGTCTGTGAGCACAGATCTTTCCGGTACCCATGGGAGAGCCGTTAGAAGAAGGCTGGCTGTTGCAGGGGTAGAGAGAGAGAGAAAAGTAGAGAGAGAGAAAGAGGAGTGGGCTTTCTTTATAAGGCATTGAGAGATGGTGAAATGAAACAGCTATTGATTGCGCTGGGTGGCGGATCCAGGTCTCTGAATCACATTAACAAGACACACACACACACACAGCGGCATCCATTGGCAAATGAGACACAGAGACAAGAGAGCCCAGTCACGGAGATAGTGACTTGTGCCATAGCTTTACACCATACAAACATTAAAGCCATTATTTACACATCTGTTAAAAGAGAGAGAGCACACAGTTTAATTGTGTGACGTCCTCAGAAAGGTTTGCACTGATTGACAGTTTCTAAAATGTAACCACGGAGTGTTTTGCGTTGTGTAAACAGCACTGGTCCAGAAGCACTTCCTGTTTTTTTGTTTTTTTCACATAGAAATGTAGAATCTCTAGACCACTGAAACGGTCTATAAAAAATACTCTCAGTAACTAAAATGATGGAGAATGGTCACTGTCTTTCTTCTCTCGGTCGAAATAGTTAGTGGTAATATTAGCCCAAAACCGAATGTGCATGTCACGATGGTTTGCGATAACCCTCACTATCGTCATTCAGTTATGTGTATGCAAAGTTTGAGGTCGATGCAGATAGCAGAACGGCTCTCGAGTCAGAGAAATTGTTGCGTCTTTTCTGTGGTTTATTATTTTGTTTTAATATATTTATAACTGTATGCTTTAAAGTATTCTTTTAGATATATTTATGTTTGTTGAAAAGTATTATTTACAAACTTTATTTAAGATGTAATATAAATGTTATATATATACATATGTATATGAAGAGTTTGGTTCCAAAATGAGATTTACAATTTTTCAAAAAATCATGTTTTTTATTGTGCATTCCAATTAATATCAAACTGCAGTTGGTTTGTTTTGATTTAACCATAATACCTAAAAAACTGCTGACTAACACAATAAAATACAGTAAAAAACATGATTACATTTTTCTATAAACAGAGTTATTTTTTAACCAAACTCTTCATATATACATATATAAGACTACTTTAAAATATACATTTATAAATATATATATATATATATATATATATATATATATATATATGCAAAACTTTTTAAAATTTTAATTATTTTGTTTTGATTTAACAAACTTGAGCATTATCAGAACATATCTCACATTATTTATTCTTTCATTTCTCTTCAATATTGTGGCTGTCCCAACATAGATATTTCACAAATCCACTGATATTGCCACTTAAGCAACTTATATTTTTGAGTGTACTGTCATTTGGCGCATGCTTATCTTTCTCCGGCATAGTATATTATTACGGATTCACGGACAGCATGTGTTGATGATTTTTACCTCCTGTAGCTCCAGGTATTGTGTGTAAAATTAGCCCAGAAAGAGAACATCCTTCATGCATCTTCAGTGTACTATTTCATCATTCGGAACGTGACCATCTTTATCTCACATACTATATAGTGCGGATGGTGTACGAATTGGAATGCAGCCAGAGTCAGTTTTGTTCTTGGCACAAAAGTTCTTAATAACCAGCACAGCTTCCCCTGTGCCACATCAACACATCTTTTTATAAACTCACTTTTATAAACTCACTCCACGCCTGCCTGACCTATTTGATCCATGAGAGACCGACGGGCGGCCCCCTGTCTGCCCACCGCCGAATCCACGGATTCCATCAGACCGCCACAGCGCAAACCCAGCTGCTTCTCTCCGACGCCTCTCTCTCTTTCTGATTTAGGGATTAGGACAGGTGGAGGTTCGTGGTCCACCGGTCGCCGTGGCACATCTATTGATGTCAAGTAAGCGATAACCCCGCCGCCCCACCGATGGATCCTAGCCAGGGAGCTTTAGCCGAGAGTTGGGTCCCGTCTGTCTGCTCACACACACACGTATCACGCAGCGAAAGCTAGCAGAACAAAGCACGTATCGCCTCAGATGTGAGGATTGAACACAAATTTCTGCCCGAGGAATCAACTTTAAAACACATTTCAGCTTCATGGCCTAAGATTTCATCGCACACATCGGATTCTCTCTTTGAATCTGGCGTCTCAAGGTTAAGGTGATGATGAAATGGATGCAAGGGCGATTTGCACACATCAGACCTGAGCTGCAAAACATTTGTGTAACCAGATCTTTCACTTCGAATGTATCGTCATTTCATAAAACATGACTATTGGTTACACTCAACCTTGAATCGGAGGCGCTGGATTGTGGTCTATAGGATTTTAATAAGATTGTGTGATATTGATATGCTCTCAGTTATGGTTGATAGGATTATTACAGCCGGGGTTGGATGCCGCCGAATACGGTGTGAGAACGTCCTTGCCGCGTATTCTAAAAATCGACGTTACCGCTCACTTGCTATTGTAGTTTTTTTTTTGTTGATGATGCGAGTGATAGATATCTGTTTATTCTGGCTGTTTTTTCTTTGGTTTGTTTACTCATTTTAAAGGCGTTTAGATCTGTAAAGAATATCAATTTCAGCCTCTATCCGAAGCCATAAATAAGCTCTACTCGCTCTCTTTCCTGTCTGTCACCAGTGATAAATTCTCTCACCTGCCGATCCATCACGCGTCCCGCTCACGCTTTCTGAACGTCTGCTCTCAGACTCACAAACCGGTGACTTCGTTCAGTATGCGTGATTTTTATTCTTTAAGTGTTTAAGTTACTATATACATTGCTCTGTTTAATGAGACGGGCATCTCAGGTAGACGGGCAAGCGGGCCGTCCTGAAGGTGAAAACCTCCGTGACGCCGGTGAGATCAGAATGGTCGGTAATGGCATGAAACAGGGCAGACGGAGATCTGAAGAGGAGTGAATCGATGGTGAGGATGGCTCTAGGCGCCTCAACCGCCGACCCCCCGCGGGAGCACGGCCCACCGCCCTCCTCACCCCCCCTCTCCATCTTCAAAAGCACACCCCCACCCTCTCCTCCCGCACCCGGGATAATGCTCTCTGCTCTTTGATTACACTTAGCGACTGGAGAGCCCTCCGCTCGAGAGCGCGGCGTATTATCAAAACCAATCAACATGAAAGTTTTTATCAGCACCCACTGGAGGGCGAGAGTGGGAGAGAGAGCGCTGGGTGGGGTTTACTGGGCACTGGAAGGTTATAGTTGAAATGGAGACATCAGAGTTAATGGACAGTGTGTTGGGAGACGCTGGGATTTGGAGAACGAACGAATGATGGATCCTTTGAGCGCCACACATTGTGGGTATGAGAGAGAGATGGAGAGGAGAGAGCTGCCTACATTTAAGTTCAGTTTTAGTGCCAAGTACACTTCTGGGGCTGTGTTGTCTTTATGATAACCTCTTTTGGCCCAATCGAAACATGTGCACTTTGCAAAGAAGGTGATCCCATAATGCCTTGCACTTACTTTAGTGAGAAGAAACATTCATGGTGTAGACGTAGAAAAGAATGTTTTTGAAACTCTTTCAATTCATTCTGTAAAGTGAAAACGTGTAGAATATAATATACAATCACGTATAATCATTATATTCATACAAAAATTAGGGCTGTCAAATGATAATCGTGATTAATCGCATTCCAGAATAAATGTTTGTGTTTACATAATATATTTACTGTGTGTGTACTGTGCATATTCATTCAGTATATATGTACACATATATGTATTTAGATATATTTATTCATATTTACCAAGAATTGAAATTATATACAAGCATTTATGAATTGTTATATTCAATATTTTTCTTTAATATGTACATTTATGTGTATGTGTTTTTGAATACAAAATGAATGCACAGACATATATTATGTAAACACAAACCTTTATTCTGCATGCAATTAATCGCGATTAATCATTTAACAGCCCTTATAAATATATAATCGTATATAATATAATATAGGGCTGTTCAACAATAAATCGCATCCAGAATAAAGGTTTGTGTTTTCATAATATACTGTATGTCTTTGTTTATTTTTTATTATAAACACATACATTTATGTCTAAGAACAATTTATATAAATATGAAAAAAAATGTTTATGTAAAATTTAAATTCTATATAAACATTAATATATACATGCAAATATTCCCTAAATATATGTGTATGTCTTTATAAATACAAAATAATTATGCACAGTGCACAAACATATATTATGTTAACACAAACGTTTATTCTGGATGTGATTAATCTCTATTAATCGCTAGATAGCCCTTACAAAAATATAATTGTATATAATATAATATAGGGCTGTTCAGAAATAAATAGAATCCAGAATAAAGGTTTGTGTTTTCATAATATACTGTATAACTATGTTTTTTTGTATTATAAACACATACATTTATGTCTAAGAAAATATCATATAAAATATGAAAAAAAATGTTTATATATACAATTTAAATACTATATAAACATTCATATATACATGCAAATATTCCCTAAATATATGTGTACGTCTTTATAAATACAAAATAATTATGCACAGTGCACAGACATATATTATATTAACACAAACGGTTATTCTGGTTGCGATTAATCGTGATTAATCGTTGAACAGCCCTAATATAATTATATAATATATATTGAAATATAATCAAAGATGTATTTTTATTGATTTGTGTGTATTAGTTCTTTGAATGCTTATTAAAATATTGTGTTGATATTTTAGCATCAAACTGTTAGGGAGTACACTTTGAATGAATTCTCCAGAACGCTTCACATGACGAACACTATTTCTATTGTCACTTTTAAATTATTTTATTTAGGATGCTGTTGCACAAGCAGCAACGCGGTGTACTCCCTATGTAGAGTAGTTGACTTGTTTTTGGAACAGAGCCGCGAGGCCGAGTGCAGTGGGCTCCTGAGGTCATTTTCTGGAGGGCAGAACTGTGGGAGAAAACGCCTTTAGTTTTATAGCGTCATTTGAATATTAGTTTATACGGCGGATGATGAATTAGAGGGACGGCCGTCGTTTGTTAATAATTCAGTACTGCTCGGATAGCTTGATCAACTCGGACAAATACAGAGAGATGGGCTTCGTTCCTCTGAGGATCAATGAATAATGTTCGGTTGAGATCGAGGCCCGTAGTGGAGGGTGTTTAGAGGTTGTGCAAAAGGATATTATGTACATTCTGCTGACCTGATTGTGAAGAAGCACTTGGTGTGACGCTACTCGGAGAACACAATGAGATTCCTCTGAAGTCTATTGCATTGATGTTGACAAACCAGAAACACCTTTCTGTCATATTTCTCTACAAAATTGAAAGAAAGAAATGGAAGAAAATGATATTTTTGTGTGTTTTTGAAGAAGAACTGAAGTACCCTGCACAGAACAGACATGAGACGTTGGACCGCTATATTTCCCGTGAGCTGACGTGTCACGCTTTGTGTTGTGTGTGTGTGTATGTTAATAGAGTTTCAAACTCAACGTGGACAGTCACAGCGCTCTGAAAGACAGTCTCCTGGAGGAGGGACGACATCTCCTGGAACTCATCACCTCCCACAAATCAGGTACAGTTCTGCCCAGCCACACATTTATTATTAATGTTTGTATTAACATAGTGACCTTCAGAATTTATAAATCCTCAAGTAAGCGCTTCGGAGCCGGTGAGCGCACGTCTATTCACATACATTACAAACGCAGCGGCGGGTGCTGAATAGACTTCTGGGATGAAGTGGAGAGAGAGGTGCGAGGGCCGGCCGAGCCCTCAGAGCTGTGTATGAAGAGCCCGGGAATTAAGAACAGCGGGTCGACAGAGGCCAGCGCAGACCCTCGTACCACACAATCCCCCGCTCTCTCTCTCTCTCTCTTTCTTAGTGATTATTCACCTGGAGAGACTTGCGGAGTGCTCTGCAAATGTGCAGATCCACTAAGCTGACCTCCCTGCTGGTATGTCTCGTCTCCGCTGGGTAAAGCCGGCTACCATTAAATATGCAGATGGTTCTCAGAGGCGGGAGAGCTTCTTTATAATGCCCTGACAGATCTGTCCTGCGGTGCCACAGCGTGACAACACCTCCCCGCCAACTCCAAAATACAAACACACACCTTCACACCTATAGCTGTCCTTCTGCTGCAACACTCATCGCATTATATATTTTCTATGTGGTTTATTGAGTTTTGTTTAAAAATTAACCACGGTTTTGCTCCAAATAAAAAATCGGTCATACATTAAAGATTTACATTGGTTTCAAAGCAACAACGTAAACAAACGTTACTGCGCTTGCGCGTATTCGTGGACTGCACTTAAATTCCAACACATGTTCAAAAAACAATAGTGTGCATTTAGATGATCTCTTAAAACAATCAAAAGAAATCGAGAAGAACGTTTCTTTTCTAAACTCTTTCTAAAAAATATTAGATGTCAGTGTTTCACACGCTTTCTTTAAATGCGACCAAATTACAGGACCCATTCTACAAATTGTTTATTAAATAAAATTATTATACAATTAAATAATAATTGAATCAATACTAGCATAAATTAAATAAAATATAAATAGTTATATTATTAGACACTAACCGGACCGATACACAAACACAGACCAAAAGTTAACTGCAGTCCAGGCGAACGTGTCCATGAAACTGTCTATAATATAGAATGTGTCTGTAGAATTTTCTGATTTATTATTTAAGTAAATATTTGTAGTTAAAGTAACTTAATATTTAGTAAAATATATAAGATGCGAATTTTAAGTTAACAGAAAATTCAGTTATAAACGTAAGCTCCGATAACCTAAGCACAAGCAAGAGTTCTCCGAATAACCTCAAAACTCAAAAATATGACAGACTCGTTTAGATAAATATAGTACTGTCAAGTGTCAAAAAATTTATTTTAGCAAAAAACATTAATGTAGTTCCAACTTCAGTTTAGTTTGATACTTGACAAGAATAGTACCTTTACACCGCGTCTACACCGAATGCAAAGCGACAAGAGACAATAAAACGCATTAGAACCCGTTATAATTGAAAATTTGTCCACACTAGACGTAGCGCAACAATCCCATTAGAACAAGCCGTGTGTCGTGTTGCGCTGTGGTCGGTGTAGACACAGTGATAAAGTAGTATTGCTTACTTCGTGGGCGTGCTCTTTCATCTCGCTCTCGCTGGTTGACGCGTGGACATGCTTTTCCGGGATAATTTTTTAAAGAGGGATTAAGAGCGTGTACAAAAAAAACTTTCCGAAAACTATACGATCGCTGGAGGAGTGTACAGAGCACAGAAATACTAGGTCATACGTCCAACTCGTTTTTTGACTACTCGACCATGACAAGCCAGCACGTTTAACATAATGCATGAAACACTGGGGTGCAATCCCCCCCCCCCATTTAAAGTAAAGATTAGCCGTTCTTATGTAAATGCTGGCAGTCATATGTTAATTTGTTTGTAATGTCATACAAATTTTAAGGAAAGTGTTTTTAGCTTTCTTTGGATAAACGGTTTGGGTAGATGGGAAAGAAAGCTTTCAGTTCTTTGAAAGAATAAGACGAATGTGTTTTGTATGTTATGTCCCCTTTAATGGATGTTTTCGGTATTGTAATTAGAAGCAAATCCAACTTCCCACCTTGACCAGTTTTTGCTCCGTATCTTAGCAACTCGACAGACGGGTATCACTCCTCAGGTGTAAGTATCCGCTTCCATCACAGAGCGCTGCTGGCCGCTGCTCGAGGTCTGATCCCGACACAATGCAGGGTCACACTCCGAAAGCCCCGCTTCCACTTCCACCGCATTTATCTTAATTTATGCTTTTTAATTACTGTGAACAAATAGGATTTGAGACCGAGATGCTGATCGTCGTCGGCGGAGACGCCATGAATTTAGAATATAGAAACAACCCATAATACTCTGGGATTAAGCCAACGCTCAGGATCCTCTTCAGATGCTCTCGGTCCGGCTCGGGTCACAGAGTGGCTGCAAAATCAAACACTTTTTTTGGCGGCAGCTAATCACCAGATGAGGAAGAACAGATATTATGATTGAACTTGTGCAAAATTTTATTTTTTTAGCACTGGATAATGTTAATGATTAAGATGATGGTGGTGATTATGATAATGCCGTGAGCGTTATTATTGCTGATGCGTTTGAGGGTGGGGGTTAAAAAAAGAGATGTGTGTCCGTGTGATCATTAAGGGCGAGTCGTGATAAATGGTTAAATCACAGAACATTAAAGGCTCATTAATACAACTGCAGGGGTGTGCGTGTGTGTGCGCGTGCGTGTGATGGGCCGACTGGTTGCAGTCGCTGTGGGTTTAAAGTGGATGTTTTCTCTCATTGGTTGACATTAGCTGTGTGCACCGACTACGTGAACGCACAATGTAACATCCTAGTGTACTGTATTGTACATTATGTACTGTATACTACATGCTATTCTCAAGTATTAAGCATATGAAGCAGTATTCAGTAAGAAATGTTTCAACAAATATTTTGGTTCATTGTTGTCAAGATCTCACAGTTTCATATTCAATTAGGCAATAACAAATATCATTTCGGCACGAAGAACTGTTGTTTTATATATACAGTATATATATATATATATATACACACAGTGTTGGGTAAGTTTTCTCTGAAAAAGTAGTTAATTACTAGTAACTCATTACATATTCGTATCTAATTAGATTACTGTGCAAATGACTCTCTCTAAAAAGTATTTGGTAACTTAATACTAATTTCTGTATTATCAACCTTGAGTAGTTAGGTGATTTAAGGATGGACATGAAACAACTCTTTTAATTCGTTCAAATAAATAACATTAAACTACATAAAGTACTCTTATTTAATGACCAAAGTAGTACAAATGTGAGAACACAATAAAGCACAAACGTTTGACTTTAAATTTTGATGTCAATTCCACTATTGCACACACATATATTACACAAACTATTTAGTTTAATTACATCAGAATTAACTGTAATTAAATTACAGAAAGGGGGGGCACGGTGGCTTAGTGGTTAGCACGTTCGCCTCACACCTCCAGGGTTGGGGGTTCGATTCCCGCTTCTGACCTGTGTGTGTGGAGTTTGCATGTTCTCCCCGTGCCTCGGGGGTTTCCTCCGGGCACTCCGGTTTCCTCCCCTGGTCCAAAGACATGCATGGTAGGTTGATTGGCATCTCTGGAAAAATTGTCCGTAGGGTGTGAGTGTGTGAGTGAATGAGTGAGTGTGTGTGCCCTGCGATGGGTTGGCACTCCATCCAGGGTGTATCCTGCCTTGATGCCCGATGACTCCTGAGATAGGCGCAGGCTCCCCGTGACCCGAGGTAGTTCGGATAAGCGGTAGAAAATGGATGGATGGATAAATTACAGAAAAACAAGAGTAACCCCTTACTTTACTTTTTCAAGGGAAATGTAACATGTTAGCTAATGCATATAATTATTTTTGTGTGAATAAAATCTGAATCGAAAACCAAAGACTGGGGCAGTTTTTGGAGAAACTCATTTCTGGTCGGGTGAGCTTTGGACTGAACCCAATTAATATTAACTATTTTACTACAAGGTTTATTTTTTTAATGAGAAATTATATCACATGTTTTTTAACACTTATGTTATTTTAGTTGATAAATTAACCCACGTAAAAATAATGCAGTGTACTTCAGTATTCACTATAGTAAGCTGTGAGGAAATTCCTAGCTTATGTAACTGTATTTACCACAGTAAATATCTAGCATTCTTAGGTATTTACTACGGTTTATAAATGTATTATAGTTAATACTTGTGAACAGTAGTCCTTATTATACTATACTACCTGTATACTATGGGAAAGTACTGTATACTATAATTACTACAGTTTACTATAGTAAATTCTGTAGAATACTATAGTACTACTTTATGTGGGCTAATTGTGTTTTAATTCTTTAGCTGTCAAACAGCATGCAGAGGATTGTGGGAAATGATCTGTCCTGCCTTCATAAACTCCAAACATAATGACCAAGTTCCTGATATATATTTTTTCTGTGGTTAATAATATGTTGATTTATATAAACATTGGCTGTCTTGTGTGTGTAAACAGGGTTACGGGACATCCTCCATATGGTCTCTTTCCAGTGGCAGGAGCTCCAGAGGCAGATTCGTCGTCAACACAACTGGATGCTCCGCACGCTGGACGCAATCAAAAGCCACATCCTATCCAGCGAGAGGAACGGGGCAGATGAGGCCCACAGTCATCACGACAGCCCCAAGGTAAAAGTCAGCGCTCCGTATCCAAAGCCTGAATCTTTCCATCTGTCTCATGCTTTCTGCTACAAACACACGGTCAAGCTTTGCAGATTTCCATAAGAAACGGATCAAATAGATGTTCCTTTCAAGAAGCAAGCTGGGCAGGAGACGTGAGATACGCGTGATACGAATGAGAATCTGCTGTCCACCCAATTTGATGGATCTCGCAAAACACGCGCACGCAATCTCACTTCCACGACGCGCAAGACTCAATTTATACTTCACACTTAATGTGTAATTGCAGACGTGGTTATTTCAGAGACCAATTTCTCATTGTTTAATTGTCAATTGTGATTGGGTAATTGCGCTCCAATTAGACGGCGTGTTTGTGTGTTGGGGCGCTAAGAGCGAGGCCTGGCAGGAACAGCGCGACATGTTTGTGTTTCTGCGACAACCGCAGCTTTAGGAACAGCGTGAACTCGGCTGGATTTCCCCCGGGAGCGCCGGGACGCAATCTTTAGCCTGCTCTCCTCTGTAATCTCTTCTGCTTCATCTGCAGAAAACCAGAACGCCAGGCTCTCTCTCTTTCTTCACTTTCTCATTTTCTCACTGACTGTCACCTCTCTTGCTCTGGCTTTCTCTCTCTCTCTTGGTGTCTCTCACTCACACTGCCCTCTCTTTCTTGGGTTTCTCTCAGTTCTAGCTGATTTCTTACTGCATATTGTGCACAACTCTACTGTATATGGTTTACTGTGTTTTTTTTGTAAAATTTAAAACACTAGATTTATTTCAGTGGTGGATGCCCATGCAGTTGTCGGCTTGAATCTGGGTTGCCAGGATGGTTGCTAAGATGTTACTAAGGCTTTAAGCATGTTTTGTATTCAGTTACCAGAGTGTTGATTAAGTGGTTACTTGTGTACTCCTCAAGTATTTACGTTTTGCTGTCTTAGTTATAGACCTCTTCAGACGACGCTGATTCAATGCTGGTCCAGAAAAACTTCCTGTTTCAATTTTTTAACACTACAGAAACGTTTGAACAAAATTTCATTTAATTATATATATGTAAGATTAAAAAATATATAATTATAAATAAATAAAAAATGAAACTGGAAGTGGTTTTGGACTGGTGAAGTGGTCTATAGAAGGTTTCAGCTGCAACAACATGAATGTTTTGTGAGCCAAACTTAACTTCCGGAAGACCTCCGCAAAGATTCAATAACTGTTGGGTAGTTTAAATATAAATTTAAAACAATTATTATAGGATAACATATGAAAAATTGCATTAATATAAATTAAATGCTAAGCATAAATATAATATAAATTTAATTAATTATAAAAGTTCGGGCCAGATGTGTGCGTTTGATGAAACCATTTATAGAAATCGATGTCTTAAGAATTTTTAGCTTTTAGAATTTTATTCATATTCACATCTGTGTTCAACGTGATATGAAATAAAATGTATTGTAATTTCTATTTTTACATATAAAAGCCAGTGACATTGCAGTCACATGACCTTACTCTTTATGTCTAGTTCAGCAGCAGCAAATATAGTTTTAGATTTTTTCGATACATTTTTGTATAAAATGTCTCAAACAAGACATGTTATTTTCAAAATACAATATAAAACATTTACTTAATAACTAAATAAAATATGAACTGTTTTTAGATATGTTTATCAAAAACTCCCCATCTGCCATTGGTCAAATACTGATAGCTCCGCCTCAAATTCATGCCATTGGTTTAGCCAATGTTGCTATGTACAATGTTATTGAAGTACAACTTACAAAGAATCTTAACATCCCAAAATGTATTGTTGTATATATCAATGATTGTCTATCCTTGTTTATACTGCATGCTTTCTTCTTTTTGACAACGGTAGTTAGTCTACTATTTCAGAACCACATACTTGTTGTTTTTCCACTTGTGGGCGTCGAGATAAATAATCGGGCTGCTTTTAAATTGTTTTGTTGCAATTAGAAATCACCACAATCAGTGTGATCAGTCAGCGTTGACAGCCATTAGCCGCTTGGTTACAGCGAATTACCAGAGAAAGGGATGAGTGATTCATTATCTGAGAGGTGTTAATGATGATCGGATGCATCGCCTAATTACAGACGGGCCAGAGGATTGTGGGAAGGTCACACAAGGAGCCACAAATCTCTCTCCGTCTGAATCAGGGTGGGGCTTTCGTGCAATAGATCTGACACCTCCAGTGTAACCTAGACTCCATTATAGTGCTCCATAATATCATCCGTGCACTTTATGCGTAGTCTTCTGAAGCCTTATGATAGTTTGTGTCGGGTCAAGGACAATGTTTCACGCACGTTTGTTGGTTCTTGCGTGTCTTGAGCGGTTCTTAATGTCAGTTTGTGAAGATGTTTATAAAGGAAGTTTGTGGGTTTAAGGACAGAAATGTGATGGTTGTTCTGATCCACAACTTCGCCTCTCTATCGCCATCTCTGTTTGAAACATAAAATTGCAGGTCACTTTACGTACTTTACATGGCTTGGCGAACTGACATTTCCCCAGAAATATTGATCAAATCAAATAATCACTTTATGACTTAATTATTTTATCACGATGCTTAGATGTTTTGTCAGAAACTACATCACACGTTTTTGTTAGTTGATAAACAAACCCACATAAGAATTCTACAGTTTACTATGGTAAAATTCCTAATGTAATGGTTATAAACCTTACCATAGTAAATATTTAACATACTACAGTATTTACTACAGTTTAAATATGTACTACTTAATACTTCTGAATACGGTAGTAGTCCTCATTACAGTATACTATGGTATAATATAGTAAAGTATACTAGAATTTAGTAGTTTACTATAGTAAATACTAGTATACTACAGTACTGGAGTATGTGAGTTAATTTGCTGTTTCAGTTCTTCAATGGAATATTGAAAAAATGACAAATTAATTAATTATTTCTCAAATTAATATTACGAATCGGGTTTAAGGAAGCATTTTTTATATTGTATTTTTAAGATTGCATCTTTAAATATAAAGAATATTTGAGCTATAAGTTAATTTGGTGATGTGAAGAAATTGTTCAATTGTAGACAAACATTTTGAGTTCGTCCTGATGCTCGATTATCTTTACGCTCGGTGAGGGATTTCATGTAGTTTGGTCACGTGGGTCAAACAAATGCTTTATAAAGTTTGTCCCAGATCACGCGCCCGTATATTCATCCTTATGGAGGCACCGGGAATTCATATCACTTGTTCAAACCCGTTTCACTGACTAAACAATATTTGTAAAGTGCTGTCAAGGCGCTTCTTTTCAATGACAACCCTCCCGTTCGCTATTAATTCCTAATGCTTCGCTACAACAGGTGTCGTTTGCAGTCATTAATTCGCTTTGCTCAAAAAAACGGCTCGCAAATGAGCAATGCTCGCCGTCAGAGGGGTAATATATACCCCCGCGCCCAGACACTAAGTCTGTCCCCAGAATGCCATTAAGATGTGTACAAAGCAGGCCGCGTCTCTCTCGACAGCCATAACGGTTTGTTGTTATAGCTCGAAACATATGTTCGCACCCGCGTCTTTCCGCCGCTCCGTGCCTTCTGAATTATTTTCTCGAGACCATAAAGTTTTAACATGGCTGGATGATGGTCAAATGGCAATCCTCGGGGAACGCCGTCTAGTTTAGTTATTCGCGCTAATTAAACTGCAGGGGAAGATCAGAGAAACGTTGGAGGAAAGATGGATGTTAACAGCACGAAGCGCCAACAGTCGACGTGCAATGACATGGTTCACGCTTCAATCTGACCGTCTCTTTGCCAGACGGAGACCTTCTCTCATATCTGTATCGGATCTAATATACGGCGGCAAAGTACACGTGACTTTTTGTAAATCTGCTAAATGTCACGAGGTATCGGTGGGTGCGGAGAATGGGATCGACTGCGGGGGACTTCATATGTCTTGCGTTTGTGCAGGGATTCATGGGTAATCTTTGATTTGTGTTGGTCGGGAGTGTTCAGTTCTTTGTGCGGTCACAGTCATGGTGTAACATCACTGATCCAGTGTCAGTCTGTGACGCGTGTTTGTTGTGTTCAGGGTCTTGCTATTGCATTCATAATCACAGATTGTGTCTTGTTGCTGCGGAACTGTTAAAGGGCCAGTACACCTAAAAACACCTTTTATCCACACTCCTGTCATTTAAAACATCTTTATGACCCCTTTCAGTGGAAGAGGAAAGAAGATATTTTGAGAAATTCCTCCGTGGCTTTGTATTCAAAACCATTGCTTGGTTACCAACATTCCTCAAAATATCTTCTTTCGTGCTTTGCAGAAAAAAATTAGTCGTACAGGTTTGGAATGACAGAAGAATTTTGTTTTGTGGTGAACTGCCCTTTTAAGTGGACTAAAAAGTAAACAGAGAAATAAAAAGCATTTATACTGACCTTGGCCATGAAAGGGCGGCATATCTCATTTGTTCTTATTATGGTAAATTATTCATTTAATTAAACATTCATTTTAAATCATGTAAAATTATGAAGGTGTTCGAGAGTCTGTGATGTTGGCGATATTTTTTCATTAATTCCACATTCTGTCATCTCTTCAGAAACAAAACGGGTCATTTTTCCGAGTGGCGTCGCATTTCATTATTTTTGCTATGGTTACATCATTCGTATCCTGTAATGGCCAAAAAACAAATAGCTAATTATGAAAACAAAGTGCCCTTTGAAGTCACATTTGAAGTAAAACTGCATTGCCATTTTTTTTGACAATCCAAGTAAACTTTAAAGGGGTTCATTTGGAGCGTTCACATTTCCGTCGAAATTCCCGCGAACTGCTCCCGAACCCCTGAAGCCACCAAGTGTGACAACACGTTTAAAGTCACCGGCCCTGATTAGACCATGTTTTTTTCTCCCTAGTTAATCTAATCCTGTAACCGAGCTTGTAAAAAAAAACCCTGGGGTTAACAAGCAAGCACTGTTACATATATTTTTTTGGGTCAAAATTTCCACACGCAGCCTCTTTACCGCTTTATCGTCTCGTTGGGGACCTCCTCCATGGCCCGAAGAGTTTGCGGTATCTGCGTCCCTCTCGCTGCGGTCGGGCACACCGCGGTCCCTGCCAGCAGTCTGTGTCGTATTTCTACGCTGTCATATGTATGTATGTATAAGGCAGGCAGGGCCCTTATCGGAGACTCCTAGGAGACAGCTTGTCTGCCCCGGGGCGGTTATTTCACCCCTTGCTCTGTGCACAGTGTGGAGGAGGGGGAAAGGGAGGGCCGTTCTGTTCGTTGGCATATGTTAAAAGCAGCCATGCCACACTACGCCACCCAGCCATGCATATGGAGCAGTCTGAGGTATATCAAAGTCACCGTGCTTAAAAAGTGACCCGGGGTTATTGCTGGGAAAAATGAAATTACAGGAGGTGGCAGCTGAAGTTTTGGGAGACGGGGGCCCAGCCACCCCGTGTCGTAAGTGCAGACTTTAAATCTGGAGTTCGCTCCAAATTGAACGTCGGTTTAGAAATTGGTAATTTAAATTGGACTTTTTAGGGCTTGATATATATTTAATCGCTGTGTTACAGTTACACGTTTGATATGCTGTAAATTGAGATTTTTTAAACGGGTGAGCCAGGATTGAAGTGTTGCGTCAACTGGGTTAGATTTCGCTTTTCCTTTACGTTTCTGGTTTGCCCTATAAAGGTTTAAAAAGTGGTTATAGTTACAGGAAGGTCAACGCACACATTTTTTACATCACCTAAAACAATTGAATGGAGATTAATTAGATGTTGACTAGTGATGTCAAAGCGGTTAATCGTGATTAATCGATTAAAAAATAAATCTTTATATATATAAACATTTAAATGATCTATAAATATAAAAATGTTTTTCTCCAATTTCTTAAATATATACATGTATGTTTGTGTATTTATATATACATCTAAATATACACGGCACACACACATATTATAGAAACATTTATTTTGGAATTGATTATTTGCAATTAATCGCTTATAAATTAACCACAAATATTTACATTTTCTAAAATTGATCAAAACTTGCCTCCATGATACAAGGGTGCACTCTTAAAAATAAAGGTGCTCACGCTTTCAAAACTTGTCTTCTTTATCTTTTCATATAGCCTAAAAACCCCTTTGCACTACAAAGAACCATTTTAGAAACAGAAATCTTTTTTGAGAGGTTCTTCGTTGAACCTCAGAGCCAAACGTGGTTCTTCTTTGGCATCGCGTAGCACCTTTATTTTCCAGATTGTGTTCTTTAGCACAATGTTTAATGTTTGACAAAGTCTTTAAGACACTCTGATCCATGACTCGGAAGTTTAAAAGATATGGACTTTAATTCTTCAAAAGCAATAACAGGTGGAACGATTTCGGGCATCGCAGGTGTCTGTTGCAAAACCGTTGCCGTGCGAGTCAAAGTTTGTTCGAATGATAACTGTTACGCTCACATTTCTATCCGTGTTTGCAAATTCATCTCGTGAGAGTTTGATTAAACAGAACGTGTGTTAATTTCAAAAGACTTAATATTCCTCCAACCCCTTCGACAAAGTATTTATCAACTTCTGTGGGGAGAATGAAAAATAATCAAGGATCCAAATAGGCAGTAATTTATTCCAGGTCTCTGTGCTTATATTAGCATGCGAAAGCACTCCAGCTGTAATTCATAAAGTGACTTAAAATTGACATACCTCTTTAAGTGTTTTTTGTCTTGTTGCCGGCGGCAGTTTGACAATTGAAATGAATATTTGATGAAAAAAATTAATAGCGCCTCGTTTTTTCTTTTGCAGACAGCTTCAAATATTTAATCACACAAATGATATGAATTAATATGCAGGCAAGGTTTAATTCATATTAATTTTTTCCTGCGCACGAGATGTACGAGCAACATGTTTTGCAATGAATATTGTTGAATTACTGGCGACGTGAAATTCACGCCTCATAACCGCCTCGCTCGCGGATGATAGGAATTGGTCTGCGTTTGTTTTCCGCGTCCGCCGTTTCGTGTGTCTTTATACTGTCTTTTATTTTCAGAGTTCACCAGGAGATGAATTGTAATATTGTAACTCTATTTTTATAAAGGTTTTTCCAATCAGCTGCAGACATGTATGAAGTTATAAACCCCTGCTCGCGCTGTAACTCTCCTCTTGTGCGACTTAATTTGTTTTTATCGTGTCCTTTGGCTATATATATCGTGCATGAGAAAGTCTGGAATGTAAAGCAGATTTTATTATTTTTTCATTTGTATTCTGCGTTCCCCACTTGGCAATCGGATCAAAGATTACCCGACTCGCTAGCAAAATAAAGCAACAAGGATCACTTTAGGCTGTAATTATTGGAATCGGAGAGGTTTTCTGAGAAAGACACAATGCAAATGGAAAGCGCGCGCCGGCACAACTGTAAATGTTTAGGGATTTCTCCCTGTCAAAACCAGATCTGATCTGACGTGCATATTTTCATCTGGTGTTTTTAAAATGCAGTTCTTTTAGTAG